>CATIWR010031505.1:0-38779 GCA_949677035.1 Omphalea diandra | reverse complement strand
TTCACACTTGTGATTTTTGTTCTTCAACGTATACCTTAGACACTTGGCATGCTGTGGCTGGGACTTTGTGTAACATCCTCAACTCAAATCATATACATTTTAAATTACGTAATATTTGAATATATGCATTGGATAAATAAGCATTTAGGCATGTGAATTTGGAGAAAACACGATAATGACACTTGTACTGTTGTAATTGGGATACTTGAAAATATATGTAATGTTTGTATGGTTGCATGGTCAATTGTCTTACGTTGTGTACATGTTATAGCATCATAAATAATGGTGTTATAGAGCTTATTTAAGAGTATAAGGAGCATTTAGGGATTAAAAGATGGATGAAGGTGCTTAAAGAGTGAAGAAGAGGGACTAAAAGAGGAAAATGAACTTCTAACCAATAGGAAATGAAACCCCCTAATTTTATCTGCTGTAATATGACATTTAGGGTCAAATTTTGAGGAAAAACTGTGAGGTATTGCGGGAAAAAGAGAGAGAGAGCTAAGGAAGAAATAAAGGAAAGAAGGAGAAGAAGAAGAATAAAATAGGGAGAAGAGTGAGCTGCATAAGGTTTTCTAATTATGGGATAATGTATACTTTGTTGTAAATAGTTACTATGTTGTGAACAAGAGACATTGTGTGAAAAAATAAATATGATAAATGAATAATAATTGAATTAAAGTCTTTTAATAATAATGGATAGACTTGGAGCAGTTTACTAACGATTTAAATGGGATGTCACAATTAGTGGTATCAGAGCGGGTAAATGATTATGTAGACATGTGTAATATGAATGTGATATATATGATATTTGCATCATGTTAATTCTTACATGCATTGGCATATAGGAGGAGTATGGATGCACCTGATAGAGTTCATGCTGGCCCAGAGGTTAGAGATGAGTTTGTTGAATCTATTCATGCACATGAGCATGTTGATCATGTTACAGAGAATCTTGAGATGTTAGGAAATATTTCAGCTATGGGTGTAAACCCAAATATCATGCAATTTGCGGAGATGTTGCAAAGATTGGCAATACAAGCATATGCAAAACCTTCTATAGATAAGAATTAGGATAGATTGAGGAAGCAAGGGGCAATTGACTTTGAGGGCACTACTAATCTTGCTGAAGCTGAAGAGTGGCTTAGAAGAAATGAGAGGATCTTGAATAGGCTTGAATGTACCCCAGAGCAAAAGCTGAAGTATGTCGTATCATTGCTTCAAAAGAATGCATTAGACTGGTGGGAGACTATTCCAGGTAGCACTGCTCAACCGATGACTCTGACATGGGGTGATTTTCTAAGGGAGTTTACAAATAAATACACACTAGTAGTATACTTAGACAAGAAAAAGATGGAGTTTTTCCAATTACAGCAAAATGATATGACAATGGCAGACTATGAACTACAATTTGTTAAACTCTCAAGATATGCCCCAGAGTATGTAGCTACAAAAGACTTGAAGTGCCAAAAATTTGAGAGGGGGCTAAAGTTAGAAATTCGAGATCGATTAGTAGTGAAACCAGCCAATTATACTGCATTACTAGCAGTAGCTATCCGAGCTAAATAGGTGATCCAAGAGAAGAATGCAGTTGAGGCGAGAAGGAAGAGAAGTTACACAGGGTGGAGTGAGCAACCAAATCGAATAATAAAAAGAGGTGGTTTCACATCATCTAAGGGATCGAGATTTCAAGGATTTACTGGTAATCAAAGAAGTAGAGGCCAGAGTCATCTTGGTAGATCCGTATCCATGGCCTAGGGTAGAGGTAGCTATGGAAGTTTTGAAGGCTCAGAGGGTAGGAGAGGAACTATGGGCATACCAGGTAGAGGTGTAGCCCCAATTAGTAATAATTGTGGAAGAACTCATTATGGAGAGTGTTGGGGACCTAAAAGGCTTATTTACTATACTTGTAGACAACCAGGCCACATGAGTCGAGATTGTCCAATGGCAGGTTCGATTAGAGGAGAATCTCCTGTGATTGGGTAGAGTAGTATTGGGGAGAATTTGTATGACACAAGCAGGAGTAGAGGGCGAGGTATAGGTAGAGGAGGACATGGTAGGCCAACTTCAGGTTTTAGTGGGGGACTGACAACCCAAACTCAACCACGGGCTAGAGTTTATGCTATCACCCGTCAAGAGGCTCCAACAACTCCTGGAGTTATTTATGGTACAATTTCTATTTGTAATGTAGATGCTTATGTTTTGATAGACCCAGGATCCACACATTCATTAATGTCTTTAGAATTTGCATCACGGGTGCATGTGGTAGTTCAATCTTTAGGATATGATTTAGGTGTTTTGATGCCTGCTAGAGGTAGTGTGATCATAAACAAAGTTTGTAGAACTTGTCATGTGCTAGTATGTGGTGTCATATTAACTATAGATTTAATATGATGAACTTTAAGGAATTCGATGTTATTTTGGGGATGGACTGGTTAGCAAAACATCATGCAGTTTCAGATTGTCATACTAAAAAATTAATGATCAGATCTTCAGGACAATTAAGAGTTATATCTGTTGGAGAGCTTAAAATTATTCTGACTTGTTTAATCTCAGCTATTCAAGCTTTTCAACTAATTAAAGGAGGTTGTGATGCATTTCTAGCAAGTGTGGTAGACATTAGTGTTCCTAGTTTAGGTTTGGCAGATATTCCTACAGTGAGAGAATTTTTAGAAGTGTTTCTTGATGATTTATTGATTTGCCACCACATAGAGAAGTTGATTTTAATATTGAGACCCTTGCCAGGAGTGGCACCTATTCCTATTGCACCATATCAAATGATAGCAGTGAAATTGCAAGAATTAAAGAAACAATTAGCAAAACTATTACAAAAAGGTTTCATTCGACCTAGTATATCTCCTTGAGGGTCACTAGTGTTATTTGTGAAGAAAAAGGATGGGAGTATGTGATTATGTATTGATTATAGGCAACTGAATCGAGTAACAGTAAAGAATAAATATCCCTTACCAAGAATTGATGACTTGCTTGACCAACTTTGAGGAGCAATGGTATTTTCAAAAATTGATTTGAGATTTGGGTATTGGCAGTTGAGAGTTGTTGAGCCATACATTCCAAAAACTACTTTTCATACTAGGTATGGTCACTATGAGTTCCTTGTTATGCCTTTTGGGTTAACTAATGCACCGTCAACATTTATGGCATTAATGAATCATACCTTCCAGCAATATCTTGATCAGTTTGTAATTATGTTCATTGATGACATTCTCATATACTCACAAAGTCATGAGGAGCACGAGCAATATTTGAGAATAGTATTGTAGATCTTAAAGGAAAAACAACTATATGCCAAATTTAACAAATGCGACTTTTGGATCAAACAAGTGATCTTTTTATGGCATATTGTGTCTAGACATGGTGTTCAACCTGATCTAGCTAAGGTGAAAGCCATTTTGGAGTGGGATCCACCTAAAAATGTATCGGAGGTGTGTAGTTTTTTTGGGCTAGCTAGTTATTATAGACGATTTGTGGAAGCATTCTCCATTATTGGTGGACCATTGACAAAATTATTATGAAAGAATGTAGCATTTAAATGGAGTGATCAATGTCATCAAAGTTTTGAGGAACTAAAAAAGAGATTAACTACGACACCGATATTGACATTACCCTCAACAAATGGTGGATTGGTGGTGTACACTGATGCATCAGGACGGAGGGTTAGGTTATGTATTGATGCAATATGGAAAAGTGATAACTTATGCTTCTCGATAGTTAAGGCCTCATGAGCTGAATTATCCTACCCATGACTTAGAGTTAGCAGCCATTGCCCATGCCTTGAAAATTTGGAGGCATTACTTATATGGAGAGACATTTAAGATTCTGACAGATCATAAAAGCTTGAAGTATATTCCAACACAAAGAGAATTGAATCTAAGGCAGAGAAGATGGATGGAATTATTGAAGGACTATGATTGCACTGATGATTATCATCTGGGTAAGGCTAATGTTGTGGCTGATGCTTTGAGCCGTAAACCTTTAGATGTTGTTGCTGGTATGGTTGGTTATAATTTGACATCCTTGGTTAATCTTTGTGTTTGAAATTTAAACTTTGAGATTGAAAATGTGACAGCTTTAATGGCTACTCTTTAGTTAAAGCTTGTGATATATGACAAAATTAATGAAGTTCAGATGAAAGATCCATATTTACATAAAATGCTATAGAAGATACAGGTCGGTAAGAAGATTAATTTTTCAATTAGAGATGATGGGTAGTCGAGTTTGTGTACCAGATATTGATGATTTGAGATCAGAGATTATGCAAGAGGCACATAATGCACCATATGCTATGCACCCTGGAAGTACAAAAATGTATAGAAACCTGCGGTCACATTTTTTGTGGTCAATGATGAAAAAGGATATAGCTGAGTTTGTCTCGAGATATTTAACCTGCCAACAGATCAAGACATAACATCAAGCACCAAAAAGGTAAATTGCATCCTTTATCTATTCCCGTATGGAAATGGGATAAAATTTCAATGGATTTTGTTATTGGTTTGCCTCAGACACAAAAAGGGCATAATGTTGTTTGGGTTTTGTAGATAGACTCACAAAATCTGCATACTTCTTACCTATATGACAAACAGATCCACTTCATAGACTGGCTAAAATATATGTTGCTGATATTGTGAGATTACATGGCATTCCTGTTTCTATTGTGTCAGATAGAGATCCTCAATTCACTTCTTATTTTTGGAACAACTTACAAACAACTTTGGGTACTCGTTTGAATTTTAGCACTGCTTTTCACCCACAGACTGATGGTCAATCAGAGAGGACTATTCAAACACTAGAGGATATGATGCGAGCTTGTGTGATAGAATTCAAAGGCAATTGGGATGATTATTTGCCATTAATGGAATTTGCATATAATAATAGCTATCACTCCAGCATTGGCATGGCACCATATGAAGCTTTATATGGCAGAAAATGTAGAAGTCCAATGTGTTGGGATGTTGAAGGGATGAGGCAATTAGAAGGTCCCGATATGGTACATGATATGGTGGCAAAAATCCTAGTAGTCAGAAGATGTTTGCAAGCTACTCAAGAAAGGCAAAAAGGGTATGTTGGTAAACATAGACGAGAAATGGAATATCGGGTTGGAGATAAAGTATTTTTGGAAGTTTCACCATGGAAAGGCATTATTAGGTTTGGTAACCAGGGAAAGTTGAGTCCAAGGTACATTGGACCATATGAGATCATAGAGAGAATTGGGCCTTTGGCATATCGATTGGCATTACCAGTAGAATTGTCTCAGATACATGACATGTTCCATGTTTCTATGCTTCGAAGGTATCAGTCTGATCCTAGCCATATATTATCAGAGCCAAAGATTGAATTGTCTGAAGATATGACTTATCATGAACAACCAGTTGAAATTATTGATCAGCAACAAAAACAGTTAAGGAATCGAGTGATACGCATGGTTAAAGTGAGATGGAGTCATCACTCACCTAAGGAGGCTACTTGGAAAGTAGAGGAACACATGAGACGATAATATCCCTATCTGTTCTAAAGTTATAGTAAGCAAAATTTTGAGGACAAAATTTCTAAGTGGGGGAAAATTGTAACATCCTCAATCCAAATCATATACATTTTAAATTACGTAATATTTAAATATATGTAATGGATAAATAAGGATTTAGGCATGTGAATTTGGAGAAACACGACAATGACACTTGCACTGTTGTATTTGGGATACTTGAAAATATATGTAATGTTTGTTTAGTTGCATGGCCAATTGTCTTATGTTGTGTGCATGTTATATCATCATAAATAATGGTGTTATAGAGCTTATTTAAGAGTATAAGGAGCATTTAGGGATTAAAAGATTGATGAAGGTGTTTAAAGTGTGAAAAAGCGGGACTAAATGAGGAAAATAAACTTCTAACCAATAGGAAATGAAACCCCCTGATTTTATCTACTATAATATGACATTTAGGGTTAAATTTTGACAAAAAACTGAGAGGTATTACAAAAAAAAAAAAAAAAAAGAGAGAGAGAGAGAGAGATAAGGAAGAAATAAAGGAAATAAGGAGAAGAAGAAGAAGAAGAGAGGGAGAAGAGTGAGCTGCCTAAGGTTTTCTAATTCTAAGATAATAGGTAAGTTAATTTTTCTTCTTCTCAACTGGAAACGTCTCATGACATGTTAATCATGCATGGTTAGTGAGAATTATGGAGTAATTGAGGTAGATCTCTTGGATGTAAGTTGTAATCCAAGAGAACAAGAATTGAGTATGTTGGATTTTACTGTTAGAGCTGAAATTTTCACCCATGATTTTGTAACCGTAGAAGAGGAATTAGGGAAAGTGAAAAATATGAAAGTTGTATCTTTATTTCTCATATAAATGTGTATGAAACAATTTTGCTTGATTTTGTGTATGTGAGGAGATATGACTCCTTCAGTAGGACTAGGTTAAATTCGAATCGAGATGATCTCAGTCTTCTATTTTCTTATATTTTGATGGCCTTATGTTTTGATTTTGATGAAGTGTAAAACATGAAATTTGTAGGATTATGTCCTCTCTAAACATCTATAAACTAGTTTTGATTGATTTGCTGTGTGGAAATAGTTATGGCTCATTGATTGGAACTTACTCTGTATTGGGGTGAAACCTCACATTTCTTTTAAAAATGTTTTCCAAGAATTTGATAGCCATATATTCAGAATTTGATGATTTTCCAAACTTGAAATTTGTACTTTTATGTATGATGTACATACTTGTGAAATAGGTTTGCCAAATTTGGCATGGTTGTTGAGATGTTGTCCCTTCATCATGACTAGTTGTCAACATTTTATAAACCTACTCATCCTAAAATTGGTCCTTTGTTTTGGTGATCTTATATACTGAATTAGACAATGAGTAAAACATAAAAAATGTTCCTTTATATGTTTTGTAACTGATAGTAGATTATTATTGTAATTATATTTGTACAGTTTGAGATACACTGAAGAGAGTAAGACCTACTCAGACTGAGAGGACACTGTAATAGGGCAACATTTAAAAATTCACCAAATTTTGTGTGTATCTGATATTAACCTAAAATTTGAATATGTTGTTTATTTATGTGTCTAGTTTGTTTGAAAAAAAGAATCAAGTAAATTGGATGAGTATATATGGAGTTATTGCTATGAGAGTACAAGAAGCTCAGGCTGCCATATAAGGAAAATATGCATAAATATTTTATCATGCCATAGTTGCATAACAAGATGAAAATCTTACTATATCATCATGAATTGATTTAGTGTATTGAAATAGGCCCTCGAGGCATTATGGATAATAGTGGGAACAAGCTGGGACCATCCACGGCTAAATAAGCGTGAAGGAGGAAGTAAGTAAATAACTAATGGTACTATATGTGTGATGGGTTAAATGCCATATACTTCAATGGAATGAAATGTTGTTTAATGTGATGATATTGTGGTATACATAGATGAAAGATTTTATATTCTTGATTTATTTATTTTCATGAGATGTTAATAAATTATGACTGGGGAATGAGAGTATGTGGTGATATGAGCTTCTAAAGTTACGAATGTTATTTTAGTCATTATATTGCTGAAATTTTGTTGGATTTATAGTTGATTGGTTGAAAGGCTAATACTTGATGTTGTTGCCAAGTAAAACTATTTGATAACCTATATGGCAATAAAATATGATAACCTGTGTGGCGATAATATTTGATAGTCTGTGTGGCGATAACAGATAATAGCCTGTGTGGCAATAATATTTGATAGCCTGTGTGGCAGTAACATTCGATAGCCTGTGTGGCAATAATATTTCTAGCCTAGGTGGCAACTAAAATTGAAAGCCTTTGTGACAGTGATATCTATAGCCTATGTGGCAGAAAATTATGACAGCATGTGTGGTAATAACCTTTGACAGCCTATGTGGCATTTAAGAGTAAAGACTGTTTATTTCAGATATGGATATGATGATGAGTTATTAATAATTAAATGTTTGATATGTTATTTGAGATTGAAGTATCGTTATGCATTTATTTACTAAGTATGCAAACTCACTCTTTTGCATGAAATTTTATTTCAGAAAGAGTAAACTAAAGATAGTGTCCAGCTATATTTCGAGGTTACTGTCTAGTAGTCTAAAAGAGTTTGGGCCAGTATGCAACCTATTAGTATTCCAGCTAGTTTAGCCATGTATACTTTGTTGTAAATAGTTACCATGTTGTGAACAAGAGACATTGTGTGAAAAAATAAATATGCTAAATAAATAATAATTGAATTAAAGTCTTTTAACAATAATGGATAGACTTATAGCAGTTTAATGATGATTTAAATGGGATGTCACATGAATATTATAAAATGAATTTTTAAAAAATAAATAATAAATGATCCAACCTAAACTATGAATTGACTCGAAGGACTTGATTTAAGTTATTAAAACTATTTAAAAATTAAAAATATTTCTTTATTTTTAGTTCTATATGAACTTAATTGAATTATTTGTTGTCATTATGTATAGTCATTCGCTTAAAAATAAATTACAATTAATTTATTAAGCATTTAACAAAAACATAAAATTTTTAATTAAGTTTTTTTATATAAAATCTACTTGAATACAAAAATTGAAAATTTACTTTTTTATTAAATTATGAGAAAATCTCACAAATAACAAAAAATGTAAAATGAACATTATTAAAAAAGAGAATAACAAATGATCCAACTTGATATGAAATATTATTTTGAGTGTAAATCTGAAATCCTTTTTGATATATAAGTGATCCAAACACAGCCAAAACTTAAGCAATTCGACCCAAAAATTACTTGATCCAACATAATTTGACTCGGCCCATTTGTCACCTCTAATTGTAATTGTTAATTACTCATATACTAATTGCTAATTATTTATATATTAATTATTTGTTAAATTTTCTTCTAAGAATTAAAATTTCCTAACACCAAATGAATAAGAAGCTCAAACCTATAAACAAAAACTTATATAAACAATTCCATAAAGATCTTTCTCTCAAATTTTCGCGGATACAATCAACTAGAATGAACTATCATAGAGGAGTATTGCCATTGTTTGCTTAAAGTAGGAAGCAACTTCAATGTCATTGTTTGCATCAACAAGAATACAATGCGTAGAAAATGAGATATGTCGATGGCTAGGAGGGAGAAAGTGTGGTGAAGGAGTTATAGTATGGATATATCGTGAAAGAGGTGTGGTGGTAGTTAGTGGGTTAATTTCACTTATCATCCCCTCAACAATATGACCATCAACACCCAAATAAAAAAGTTTAATATAATAACCATTAAATTATACAATGGTTAACGGAAAAGTAATGTCGGTTGAAAAGTGGTCTGAAATGCCACATAGACACCACGTGTATAATATTTTGTAACAACTATTTTCGAAAACTAATCATGGCATTCATGTCCAAAAATGCATATGCATAAATGTTGATTCATCATACATACACACTCCAACAGGTATTTAATATACATATATGTTGACTATTGTTCAAGGCTAATGACGACAAATTGATTCCTATTTAGGTATATGTACATGAAAAATGAGAGATATAGCTAGAAATTAGTCGATGACTTGAGCTTCATATGTCTATATGAAAAACTTTATGCTCTAATGTATCCAAAGCATATGCTTCAGTATCTGAAAAATATAATTGCGATTTGATGAGTTGCAGCTCGATGATTAAAAATAATAATCAGATTCTTATGACACAACTAATAATCAAATATCAGCAGGATACATTACAAGTATAAGAATTGACTTTGCAAGTACAAATACAATAGATGGATATTGTCATGACCTTGCAAGGTAAACACTATTCCCAAAAATTCATGTGATTCAAGTGACATTTGATTTGTTGGCCAGCATACAATAAGTGAACCATTTGATTAATAACATGTGCCAATATGATATATTGGTCCATTTTTCTAAGCGATTTATAAGTGTTTGATAAGTCAATCTCAACATCCTTTTAGTTCCATATGCAGGTTTTCATTCACAATGGTGTACCAAGTAATCATTAAGAACATATATGTAACGACCATTTCCATTTACTAATCATGGCATTCATGTCCACAAATACATATGAACAAAGGTTGATTCATCATATATACACAATCCAACATGTATTTAATGTACACATATGTTAACTAATATTCAAGGCTAGTGACCATAACCTGATTCATATCTAGATATATGTACATGACATAAGGAGAGAGAGACAATTGAAAATCAATTGACAACATGTGATTCATGTGTCTATATGCAAAACTCTAAGCTTCATTATCTGGAAAACATAATTATTATTTGGTGAGTTATGACTCAATGAATAGAAATAATAATCAAATTCTTATGGCACAACCAACAATCAAATATCAGCAGGATACATTGTACGTATAAGAATTGACTATGCATGTACAAATGCAAAAGATTGATTTTTGTCGTGACCCTACAAGGCAAACACTACTCCTGAGAATGCATGTGATTCAAGTGACATTTGATTTTGCTGGCCAATTATAACAAATGAATAATTTAATCAATAACATGTGCAATAAGACATATTGGTTCATTTTTAAAGTAATTTGCAAGTGTTTGATAAGTCGGTCACTACATCCTAGAGTTCCATATCTAAGTGTTCATTTATAATGGTATACCAAGTAATCATTAAGAGCATATAACTTTCACTTGACTTGTATTCACATGTAAAATTTCATAATTCAATCACATATACATGTAATAAAACATAACCATACCATAAAATCATCACACATATACATTAGAATTCAATTATGACTTTTACTCGTCTTTTGAAGTGACCAACCTTTATGGTAGGTTTGGTCCTCTCCCTTAGGTTTCCTCAAATTGTTGAGATCCTAACATTCAAAAATACATGGTTATAAGTATGTAAAAATGTATTAATGCTTGGTATGTAACTATGGCATGTTCCATGCTAGTGGACCTAGTGTTTATGCATATTTTTCTTGTATGGCAGCCTGACCTTGCTATAGTATAACTATAATAACTCTTACTACACTTATCCAAATGACTAGATTATTTTTTTCAAATAAACTAGACATATAATGATATAACATAGAGAAATTTCATATTAATATAAGATATATAGAAAATGTGGTGAATTTTTGAATTCCTCCCTATTTCAATGTCATCTCAGTATGAGTAAGTTTTACAATCTTGAGTATATCTCAAATTATACAAATCCAATTGCAAAAATGATTCACCAGAAGTTTCAAAACACATAAATGAAATTTTTTTATGTTTCACTCATTATCCAATTTAGTCTATAAAGTGACCAAAATAAAATGGCCAATCTCAAGGTGAGTAGGTTTTCAACATATTGATAATCAGTCATGATGAAAGGTAAATATCTCATCAACAATGATAAATTTGGCAAAGCTATTTTACAAGAATGTATATCAGACATAAATTTACAACTTTCAAGTTAGGTAGATCACTAAATTCCTATCCTATGGCTATCAAATTCTTAAAAAAATAGAACTAAGAGTTGAAATAGGTTTCATGAAGTTCAGGTTCAGTCACAATTAAAGAGGTATATCTCTTTCCACGTAACAAATTAAGAAAAAAAATGTTGTACATGCATTTAGAGGGAATATAAACCTACAAATTTAAAATTTTGCACTTTGTCTAAATCAACACATAAGGTCATCAAAATTTATAAAAACATAAAGATTGAGGAGATTTCAGTTGGTTGTGAACCAACCCAAATGAAAGAGCCATAGTTCTTCACATACACAAAATTAAGAAAAACGGTTTCATGTGAATTTAATTAGGCAATAAAGGTATAACTTTTATGGTCTACACTTTCTCCATTTCTCTTCTAAGGTTATGAAATCGTGAGCGTA
Source organism: Omphalea diandra (assembly GCA_949677035.1). Lineage (NCBI taxonomy): Eukaryota > Viridiplantae > Streptophyta > Magnoliopsida > Malpighiales > Euphorbiaceae > Omphalea > Omphalea diandra. The sequence goes on along the minus strand of CATIWR010031505.1, from coordinate 26,892 downwards.
GAAATCTACTCTAACAACAAAACCAACACAATCACATATTGTTTCTCTTAAATTTCAACTTTCATACATGAGCTCTACTTTAAATACTCCATAATTCTTACTAACCATGCATGATTACCATATCATGAGGGAGTAATTTCATGTAGAAAGAAGATAAATTAACTCACCTCTTTTTCCAAAACTAGAAAATCTTAGGGTTCCCTTTAAGCTATCTCACTCTTTTGCCTCTTATTCTTCTTCTTTTTCCCTCTTTCTTCTTTTCATTTTTTCTATTTTCTACACTCTCTCAAGTTTTACCACTCCAATATGATCTTAAAAAATGAAAAAATTTAATTTGTATACCAACTTTAATAAGACAAAATTATAGTGCCTCACTTCCATTGGTTAGAAGTTCAATATTTCTCTTTCAGTCCCTATTATTCACTCTTTCATAACCTCCATTCATCTCCTGATTCCCATATGCTACTTATACTTTTAAATAAGCTCTAAAACACCATTATTTACGATGCTAAATCATGTACACAACATAATATAATTTTCCATGCAACTATACAAATATTGCATATATGTTCAAGTGTCCTAAATGCAATGATGCAAGTGTCATCATCATGCTTATGCAATTCAGATATCTAAATGATCAATTATCTAGTGCATATATTTTTATGGGATTTTAAATCATTTATTCAATGAATATGTTCATGTAAGAATGGTAATGAATAAGGATAGGGATGTTACATTTTTTCCCCTCTTATAAAGAATAAAGAGAACATGAAAGGACAATATCCACATTTGTTTATAGGTATTGAATTTCGTCTTCGAAATTCAATACCTGTAAACAAATGTGGATATTGTCCTTTCATGTACTCTTTAGTTTCCCATGTAGCCTCTTCTTATGAGTGGTTTCTCCATGACACCTAAACCAAAGGGATTTCTCAATTTTGTTACTATTTTGTCTTATAACCAATGATTTTCATTAGTTCTTTAACATAACTTCCATCGTCTGCAATTATTATTGTTGGATCCCTAAGTATATGTGTAGGATCAAAACAATACTTTCTAATCATCCTCACATTAAATACATAATGAATCTGAGCCATCTCTGGTGGTAATGTTAGCTTGTCAACTAATAGACTAATTCTTTCTTGGATCTCATATGACCTTATATATCGAGGACTTAATTTCCCCTTTTTGCTAAATTAAATTATTCCTTTCCATGGTAAAACTTGAAAGAACACTTTATCTCCTACCTCATATTCAATTTCTCTTTTGTGTTGGCATGCATAGCTCTTTTGCTTGTCTAGTGGTGCTTTAAGTTTGCTCTTTATTACCTTCACTTTGTCCATAATGTCTTACACTAGTTGTGATGTTTCTAAAACCCGCATTCTTTCTTAATCCCAATAGATAGGACTTCAAAATTTTCTTCCATATAATGCTTTATATAGTGTCATTTGTATGTTGCTATGATAATACTTATTATAAGCAAATTCAATCAAGACAATATGTTCATCCCATACATCTTTAAACTCTATCACATAAGCTTAACACATGTCTTCGAGTGTCTAAATTGCCCTTTCTTATTGCCCATCTATCTGAGGATGAAGAGTAGTACTGAAACTCAATTTGGTACCTAAAGCCTAATGCAAATTGACCCAAAATCAGGATGTAAATCATGGATCTTTATATGATACAATGGACACTGGAACTCTATGTAATTTGATAATTTCATCCACATATTTCTTGGCTAAGTGCCTAAGTGAACTAACTTATCGAATAGGCAAAAAGTGAGGTAACTTAATTAGTCTATCAATGATCACCCATATAACATCATTCTTCCTCAAAGTTCTTGGTAGCCCATATACAAAGTCCATGGTTATTCTTTCCAATTTCCATATAGAAATCATCAGTGGTTTCAATTTTTTAGTTAGTGATTGATGTTTTGCTTTGATCTGCTAATAAGTCAAACATATTGAAACATAGGCTACTACATCTTTCTTTATTTTTGCCACAAAAAATGAAATCATAGGGTATTATACATTTTTATCATTCCTGTATGCATGATATATAGAGCATTATGTGCTTCTTATAGGATTTCTCTTTGCAAGTTATCAATATTAGGCACACAAATATGAGAACCCAACATAAAGGCATCATTTCAAATATCAAAATCACCACGTCTCCCCTATTTTACCATTTTCAATCATTTTATATAACTTTGGATCGTTGCCTTACACTTTTTTTATTCGATCGTGCAACATTGGTCTCACTTGAAAAGTAATAATCAATACCCCAGTCTTTTGTATGTTTAGTTCCATATTCATAGCCCATAACTAAACTAAATAAGACAATAGAAATACCTATAAATGAGCTACACTGCTTCTTAATTTCCTACTCAAAGCATTGATAACCACATTTGCTTTCCCTATGTGATACTCAATGGTGTAATCATAATCTTTTAGTTGTTCTAACCACCACCTCTATTTCATGTTTAATTCTCTTTGGCTCATCAAATACTTCAAACTCATTCTCTTTGGCTCATCAAATACTTCAAGCTCTTGTGATATGTAAATATTTAAAAAGTTTTTACATACAAGTAATGTCTCTATATTTTAAAAGCGGACACAATAACATCAAGTTTTAGGTCATGTACTGGGTACGATAATTCATAAGGGTTCAGTTGTCTAGATGCATATACAGTTATCTTACCATACTGCATTAAAACACATCCCAAACCTTGATGAGAGGCATTACTATAAACTACAAATCCATCATTACCTATAAGAATGGCTAACACTAGAGTAGATGTCAATCTCTCTTTTAATTCATCAAAACTCTCCTGACATGCTTTATACCACTAAAATACTATATTTTTTCATTGTAACTTATTCAAAGCAACTCCTATAAGTGAAAACCCTTCAATAAATCGATCATAATACTTAGTTAGTCCTAAGAAACTTTAGACTTCTGCAACACTCTTTGGGGTTCCCATTTTACTATTGCTTTAATTTTGATTAGATCCATCTTATTGGACTAGGTTGGTTAAAACCTAAGTCATAAGCCTCTTTTTGTAACATCCCCATCCACATTCATTAGCATTATCACATGAACATATTCATTGCATTAATAATATGAAATCCCATATGAATATATGCATTGGATATTTAGATACGTGAATTGGATAAGCACGATGATGACACATGCGCCATTGCATTTGGGACACTTGAACATATATATAATGTTTGTATAGTTGCATGAAAAATTATTTTATGTTGTGTGCATGTTATAGAATCATAAATAATGGTGTTATAGAGCTTATTTTAAAGTATATGGAGCATATAAGAATTAGGAGATGGATGGAGGTGCTTAAGGAGTGAATAAAATGGACTAAAAGAGGAAAGTGAACTTCCAACCAATAGGAATGCAACACCATGATTTTTTCTTATTAAAATAAGTTTACAAGTAGAATTTTTGACCCTTTAGGATTAGAATACAGAGCTTAGATGTGAGGTACAACAAAAGAAAGAGAGAGCTAAGGAAGAAAGAAAGGAAAGAAGAAGAAGAAGAAAAAGAAGTAAAGGGAGAAGAGTAAGCTGCCTAAGGAGGAAGCCTAAGGTTTTCTAGTTCTGGGAAAATAGGTAAGTTAATTTATCTTCTTCTCAAATGAAATTAACCCCTCATGACATGTTAATCATGCATGGTTAGTGAGAATCATGGAGTATTTGAGGTAGAACTTTTGGATGGAAGTTGAAATTCAGAAGAATAAGAGTTGATTATGTGGATTTTGCTATTAGAGCAAGATTTTTTACCCATGATTTCATAACTCTATAAGAGGAATTAGAGAAAGTTAAAAATATTAAAGTTGTAGATTTATGCCTCATCTAAATTTATATGAAATATTTTTGCTTGATTTGGTGTGTGTGAAGAGTTATGGCTCCTTCATTAGGGTTGGTTCATAACCAACCAAAATCACCTCAGCCTTTCTATTTTCTTATATTTTGATGGCCTTAAGTTTTGATTTTGACAAAGTGTAAAACATGAAATTTGTAGGTCTATATCCCCTATAAATACCAGTAAAGCAATTTGGATTTATATTTTGTGCGGAAAGAGATATGACTCATTGATTGTGACTAACCCTGTACCTAGATGAAACCTCACTTGTCTTTTAATTATATTTTCCAAGAATTTGATGGCAATAGATTAGGAATTTGGTGATGTATTAAACTTAAAAGTTGTATATTTATATCTCATTTACATACCTGTGAAATATTTTTGCCAAATCCAGCATGGTTGTTGAGATATTATCCCTTCATCATGACTGTTTGTCAATATGTTACAAACCTGCTCACCCTGAGATTGGTCCTTTATTTTAGTGACCTTATAGATTGAATTAGACAATTATTAAAACATGAAAAATGTTCCTTTATGTGTTATATAACTTTTGGTAAATCAATTTTTCAATTTTATTTCTAAAATTTGAGTTTTACCCATAAATGTAAGACCTACTCAGACTGAGATGACATTAAAACAGAGTAAAATTCAAAAATTCACCCCATTTTCTATGTGTCTTACATTAGCCTAAAATTTGAATATGTTGTATCAATATGTGTCTAGTTTGTTTGAAAAAAGAATAAAGTCATTTGGATAAGTATATCCATAATTATTATTGTGAGAGTGTAGCAAGCTCAGGCTGCCATATAAGGAAAAACATGCATAAACACTAGGTCCACTTGCATGGATCATGCCATAGGTGCATACTAAGTATTCATAATCATTTTGGCTTACTTATAACCATGTATGTATCAAATTTTAGGATATCAACGCTTTGAGGAAGCCTTAGAGAGAGAACTAAACCTACCGTAAAGGTTAGTTACATCAAAAGGTGAGTAAAAACCATAATTAGATTCAATGTGTGTGTGTGTGTGTGATAATTTTATGATATGATTATGTTCTATTACATTTATATATGATTGAATTGTTACATTTTACATATGAATATAAGTCAAGTGAGAATCGTATGCTCTTAATGATTAATTGGTATACCATTTGTGAATGAACACTTGCATATGGAACTAAAAGGACGTTGTGACCGGCTTGTCAAAAACTTGCAAATCACATGGAATATGGACTAATATGTTCCATTGGCACATGTTATTTATCAAATGGTTCACTTTTTATATGCTGGCCAACAAAATCAAATGTCATTTGAATCACATGAGTTCCTGGGAGTAGTTTTGCCTTGCATGGTCACGACAAAAATTAATCTATTACACTTGTACTTGCATAGTCAAATGTTATACTTGTAATGTACCCTGATGATATTTAATTTTTGGTTGTGACATAAGAATCTAATTATTGCTTTTATTCATTGAGTTGCAACTCACCAAATTGCAATTTTTTTTTTCAGATACTAAAGCATAAGATTAGATATTTTGGTGCTTTGGGTTTTGCATCGAGACACATGGACCTCAGGTCATTGGCTGAATTCCAACTCTCTCTCTCTCTCTCATTGTGTCATGTACATTAAATACATGTTGAATTGTGTGTGTATGATGAATAAAACCTTTATGCATATGTATTTTGGACATGAATGTTATGAGTTTTGTAAATGAAAATGGCCATTACACTTTTAATCTTGACAAGAAAGATTGATCAGTTCTAATACTTTGTCCAAGTATTGTTTTTGCAGTTTATAAGTAATATTTTCATTGAAAGTTGGATGAAAGTCAAAATTTCATCTTTAAGAAGAACATTCAAATTCGCGGTCAGTATTCTTTAAATTACAATTGCAGTATTCCTTAAATTACAATTGCGACCTTGTTATAAGAATGGATGAAGATAGGCTAGAGGAATTTACAGACAAATTCACAGTTGCGACTTAATCAAAGGGAGCCTGTTTGATTCATAAATGAATTCACAATGGCATTCGCATCATATGTCACAATCATAAATTTCATAGTAATAAAGGAGGGAACCAAAGCCACAGCCACAACACGCCAAGTGTCCAAGACAACTATTGGAAATCAAAAATTACGGGGGATAAGTGTTTATCATGACCACGACATAAGGTGTTGTCTCCTTACTAAGCAAAAGAATTCAAAATCTTAGTCATGCCCAAGAGAAAATTAACTTACGACCATGACTCTTCAATGTAAATTGGAAAATCGTGACTATGACTTCCACCTGATAAGCATTTAATGCAAAATCTACCTTGCACAACATAGATTTTGGTATAGGTTTTGAGTAACGTCTCTTTGCTAGATGTTGGCTATAAATACTCTACCAAACTAATGTAAATGCAAGAGAATTTCATTTATTGTGACCAAATTCTTACAATTTTGCTGCTCATTCTTCTTACTCTTCTTTATGTATTATTGATTGTTTGGTGTGAGCAACAAACACCTTCGTAAGTAGGTTGAAAGTTAGCCTAGCATTCAAAACTGCTATAAGAGGTTGAAGTGTGAACCTATTTAAAACACTTATGAGAGGTTTTGTGTGAGCCTAAAAACATAAGTTTTAAGGGTTTAATGTGAGCCATAAAACATAAGTTGCATAAGTTAGGTGTGAGCTTGAAAACACCAATTTAGTTGAGTGAAATACCTAATTGTGAAGAATCGAGGAGTCAACGTAGGGTTTGTTAACACCTAAACCACAATAAGCCACTTGTGTTGAATTTTCTCTTCTATTTCTTAACTTCCTAAACACCTTAACCTTATTAATTTTTAATCTCCCACCAATTCAACCCCCCTTCTTGGTGCACTAGGCCAGTAAGTGGTATCAGAGCCAAGTCTCACTCCAAAGCTTAATTTTGTGAGGAAAGATCATGGCATAACACACTCCTCAAGCCATATTTTGATGGAGCAGACTATACTCATTCGAAGTATAGGATGGAAATCCATTTTGATAGTGATGTGGTAGACCTCTAGGACATTATTGCGAAGGAGTGGAAGCCTCCTACTAAGGTGGTGGATAAAAGTAAGGAGTTGATCCTTAGAGAGGAGTGAGTTGAAACACATAAGAGATCCAATGGCATAAACAAAAGAGCAATGACAATCCTTCTAACTTCTCTCTCAAGAGAAGAAATTAAAAGGGTCCAACATTGTTTTATTACTTATAAGATTTGGAAGGCTTTGGAGAACTATCATGAGGGCATTAGCTTGGTGAAATCTAACTAACTTGAGATGTATGTGATGGAGTGGGAGCTATTTATGATGAAGTAAGAAAGCATCATAGATATGACAAATAGACTCCTTGAAATTGTCACAAACATGAAGAAGTTTGGGAGAGTTCTCACCAATCATGAGGTAAATTCAAAAATTATAAAATCTTTACCTCTTGAAATGTTTGGTGCAAAGGTGTGTAGTATCTAAGAGTCCAACCTGAAGATAGGGAATGTGCCAATAGATGTCCTAATAGGCAAGCTCTTAACTCATGAGTTAGCCTTGAAGAAGGATGAAGAAATGAGGAGAATGAGAAGTCAAGGAGAGAAATATAAAAAACCAGAAAACCCTGGCACTCAAGTGTTCATCAAAGGAGAAGGAAGTTGAAGTGGCCTCAAGTGAAGAGGAAAGTGACAAAGAGGAGGAGGAGCTTGCAATGCTTTTAATAAGAACTAATGAGCTAATTAGAAAAAGAAAAGAAAGAATAACCTTTAAGAAAGCAACTTCAACTACTAAAGAAAGATTAAGTGAATTCACCTACTATGAATGTGGCAAGCAAGGTCACATCAAATATGATTACTCCAAGTTGAAGAAGAATAAGAAGAAAAGAGATAAAGAAAAAAAGAAAAAGCTTCAAAGCCAATTGGGATGATAGCTCAAGTGAAGAAGATGAAAAGGTTGTAAACCTATGCTTCATGGCTTAAGAGGATTCATCTAATGAGGTAAGTTCTTCAACTCACTCTTATTCTAACTTTTATGAGTTAGATGATGTTGATGATGACCTTATAGAAGCTCTCACCATGAAATGTGACAAATATACGTCACATACGAAAACTTACAAGAAGAAGTGCACTAAATTAGAGGATGAGTTTAAATCCTTAAAAAGTCTTGTAAGTGAATTGAGGCCTTCAAATGAAGAACTCAAAAAGTCTATGAAGAGTCTATCTAAGTCATCTTCATTTGTAACTTCATTAAGAAAAGAGAATGACTCCTTTAGGGGTAAAGTCATTAAGCTTAGAAACTCTATTTCTAATTTCTATAAAGGTAAGAAAGCCTTGGATACACTTATTGTATCACAAATACCTCCCTTAGTTTAGCATGGTCTAGGCTTTAATTGAGACTCTTCTCCACACCTTCACTCACAACATTTATCAAAGTCTTAACACCTCAAACATCGAGTATTGAGGTTGTTGGAAAGAAAAGTGCTCAAAGCACTAAATCACCATTGTCTAAGGGAAAAGGAAAGGTACAATAAGGCTCAAGGCCTACTTCTAAGAAGGCCAATCATGCATATATTTACAATAAAAAACATGCTCATTCATATACATAGAAAATTTACTTCAACACCCATTCATACATGTTCATGTTCACACTCACATCATGATGATATGAGAAAACTCCCCACTCATACCAAAGCAATGCATAAGAGAAAGATTCATAAGTATAAACTCCAATGCCACTATTGCATGAAGTATAGACACATAAATGTTTATTTTTATATTAGGAAGGTATACCTCAAGTTGAAGGATCCTTCAAAACCTAGCCCATTAGGACTAAAATATTATTGGGGACCAAAGCAAAAATTATTTACTTATGTTGTGTAGGGTTCTATGGCATCCACCAATGAAGCAAATGATTGGCACGTGGATAGCGGATGCTCAAAGGTTATGACGAGCAATAAGAGACTATTCATGGCCTTAAAAGAGAAATAGAGTGGTAATGTCACATTTCGAAACAATGCCAAGGGTAAGATAATTGGCATTGGGACCGTTGGTAAGAATGGTTATTCTCTAATTGATGATGTTTTACTTATTGTTGGCTTATAGCATAACTTGCTTATTATAAGTCAATTATGTGACAAAGGTAATAAAGTCACCTTTCACCCTGCAGAATGCTGAGTTACCACTTTGGTGGACAAAAATGTAGTTTTCAAGGGTGAAAGGAAGGGCAATACCTACCAAATTGACTTAGACAATTTGGCTAACCAATCCTTTAAGTGTCTTGTGTCTCTTCATAATGAAGATTGGCTATGGCATAGAAAACTTAGACATGCTAGCATGGAGCACTTACAAAGCTTATTAAAAGGAAATCTAATAGAAGGTCTTCCCAAGCTAAAGTTTTCTAGAAACAAGAAATGTGGTCCTTGGTAAATAAGGAAGCAACATCAATCTTCCTTCAAAGCAAAGAACATTGTAAGTACATATAGACCTCTTCAATTATTCATATGGACTTGATAGGACATACTAGGAGCGCTAGTTTTGGTGGAAAACATTATGCACTAGTCCTAGTTGATGATTACTTTGCAAAAAGGATTTAAATTGAAAAGGGTTACTTCATTTCATCTATAAGTAGTGACCAATTTTGAATCTTATTGCTTAGAGAATGAGATTTTTCATAAATTTTCAACTCCTAGAACACTACAACAAAATTGTGTGGTTGAGAGGAAAAATAGAACACTAGTAGAGATGGCTATAACTATGCTTAATGAGTATTCATTGCCTCATTACTTTTGGGCTAAAGCTATCAATACTTCATGTTATATTACAAATTGAGTTTTCAAAAGATTAATTCTAAATAAAACTTCTTATGAGCTATGGAATCGTAGAAAGCCTAAGTTATCATACTAAAAGTATTTGGATGTAAGTGTTATATCTTGAATAACATGGATAATCTTGGAAATTTTGATTCAAAAACTAATGAAGACATATTCTTAGGTTATTCGACCATTAGCGAAGCCTATAGGGTTTTTAATGAGAGTTCAATGGTTGGATATTGTGTTTAATGAATCTAGTAAGTTTGATCTTGGGAAAGGTTCTTTTGTTGATTTATATGTAGTTTTAGGAAATTGGATTGAAAGCGTACTATAAAAGAAAAGCATGAGGATCATGATGAGAGCAAATCATCAATAGAAGATAAAGAACCTTAAAATCAATAAGTGGAATCACCAAATCAAGATATTCCCAAGGATTAGAGATTTTTCAAGCATCACCCTAAGGTTTTAATCATCGGTGATACATCCAATGGTGTAAGTACTAGATCATCACTTAATACTTTAGATAATGATCTTGCTTTTTTTCTCAATTTGAGCTAAAGTCTTCAGATAAGGCTCCTGATTATGAGAGTTGGGTGATTGCTATGCAAGAGGAACTCAACCTATTTATGAGAAACAATGCATGGGAACTTATTCCTAGGCCTAAGGAACATTCTATTGTAGGTTGCAAATAGGTGTTTAGGAATAAGCTAGATGAGCAAGGATTCAACACTAAATAAGGCTAGATTGGTTGCTAAGGGTTACAACCAAAAGAAAGGCATTAACTATGATGAAACCTATGCCTCCATAGTAAGGTTAGAGGTCATTAGGATTCTTTTGGCATATGCATATCACATGACCTTTAAAATATTTCAAATGGATGTCAAAACTGCTTTTCTAAATGGTGTAATTAAAGAGGAAGTTTATGTTGAACAACCTCTTAGTTTTGACTCACATAGTTTTCTAAATTATGTTTTTAAATTGAATATAGTCTTGTATGGTTTGAAACAAGTTATAAGAGCATGGTATAAAAGGCTTAGTTTTTTTTCTTTTGCAAAATCATTTTGAAAAGGGAAAGGTTGAGACAACTTTGTTTATCAAAAGGCATAATCATGATACACTAATAGTGTAAATTTATGTTGATGATATCATTTTTAGTGCTACTAATGAATCCCTTTACATTTTGCTAAGTGTATGACTAGGGAATTTGAGATAAGCATGATGGGAGAGCTCAAGTTTTTCCTTAGTCTACAAATCAATCAAACCAAATAAGGGGTCTTCATTAACCAAACTAAATACATAAAGGACATTCTCAAGAAATTCGACATAGAAGGATGTAAAGTAACAAAAACAACAGTAAGTGCTACCATCAAATTAAACAAGGTCGAATCGAGTAAGTCGGTTGATAAGAAGAGATATCAAGGTATGATTAGTTTTCTACTCTATCTTATCACTTATAGACCTGATATTATGTTTAGTGTATGCACTTGTGCTAGATTTTAGTCTTGCCCTAAGGAATATCATTTAAATGTTGTAAAAAGGATTTTCAAATATTCATATGGCACATTGCATCTACTTTCATGGTATCCTAGAGATTCTTCATTTAGCCTCATAGGTTATTTAGATGCGGATTATGCTAGTAGTCTTCTAGATAGAAAGAGCACTTTTGAAACTTGTCAACTCATATGAGAGTGTTTAGTGTGTTGGTTTAGTAAGAAGTAAGTATCGGTTGCCTTATCCACAGCCAAAGTTGAATATGTAGCTACGGGTTGTTGTTGCACCCAAGTCATTTGGATAAAACAATAATTAAAGGATTATGGCAAAGTTGTTGATCAAATTTCTATAAAATGTGACAACACTAGTGCAATCTTTCAAAAAATCTCATCCAACACTCTAGGAGCAAACATATAGACATTAGGCATCATTTCTTAGAGATCATGTCCAAAATGGTGATGTTGTGTTAGAATTTATAGACACTAATCATCAACTTGTAGACATTTTCATAAAGCCTCTCAATGAAGAATAGATGAACTTCATTGAGAGAGAGTTGGGAATGCTTGATGGAAGATCCCTGAAGTGAAAAATTGAATCTTATAGAATGTTCTTTTGTATGTTGCATTGTTCCTTATTAAATGATTGATATGTGTGATGTATGTGATATTCATCTCTATGGATGTCTTAATTTTGTATGCAATTATGCCTCTCTATGCCAATTTGCTTGAATTAGGCATCAATATATTAAGTGGATCACAGCTTAGAAAGTAAAGTCTTATCATTTTATAGTTATCTTATTGCCTTGTAATTCACGGTTGTGAATTATAGGCATTCATCATTCAGCTGTCAACCATCAATTCGGGGTTGTGACTTTCTTGTAATTCACGGTTGCGAATTATAGGCATTCATCATTCAACTGTCAACCATCAATTCGTGGTTGTGACTTTCTTGTAATTCATGATTGCGTATTATAGGCATTCATCATTCAGTTGTCAACCATCAATTCGTGGTTGTGACTTTTATTCCCCAACATAAATTTGTTAAAATTTTAAATATTTTGATCATTGAACGCACCATTTCCTAAGGATTATTTATATGTTACTCACATAACTCGGAATTAGCAGTGTCGACTTGGAAGTAGCGATTGCGAATTTGAGTAACTGTCATACATTTAAGTGATTTGATTGCCAATCGATGACACTTCTTCATTTAATGCATTTATGATAATTTTTTAGCTATTTTCACCCCCTTTCTTGGCTTATATAAACCCTTGCAAACAATGTTTCTATTCACTTTTGCTAGAAATCTCAATCTCTCTTCCTCCTTACTCTCAAAACCCTTATAATCTTCATTCATTGTCAAATGGCCCCTAATAAAGCCTAAAGAGCATAAAAGGGAAAGGTAGTAGTAGTGTTTTCTAGACCACCAGCTTTACACATGATGAAAAGAATCATGAAAGAAGAGAAATATCGATACAAGGCCAACGCCTCTAAGATTATCCTACCAAACAAAATCCTTTCCACTTTCCTTCTTGAGTCACTAAGCATCAAAGATAAGATCTACACATTTCTCTCAAACCTAAGATAGAATGAATTCATTTTTCATGATGAGCCCAAACATGAAAAGATCGTGTGAGAATTTATGTGTGCCATGACTTTAAGTTAGAGAGCAAAATCTCGTGTCGACCAATATGGGTTAGTATTTTGAGCCTTTGGGGACCCTTTTTACATTATCTTTGAACAACTTTCTAATCTCTTTAACCTTCAAGTCAGAGATGACATTTTGTTCATCATCTCTGCTCTTAATGTCATATATTTTGAGTTTTGGTTTGAAATTTCTATCGAGACCAAACATGACCCCAAAACTTCCCTAGCCAACTATATTCGCACCCTACCCTTTTGGCTACTTCACCATATCATCACCTTCTATATTAATGCAAGAGTGGATGGTAATGAAAATGTATCCCAAAAGGATCTTGCTTTCCTTTTTTGTCTTACCAAAAATAAACTAATAGAAACTGGCCATTATCTTGTAGATCAATTGCTCCACATGAGCACAAAGCCTAATAGTCAATTTCTTCTTCCTTCCCATGTCATTGCCATCTATCGATATGTCAGTGCTCTTAATGAAGAAAATGAAAAATTCCTCACTAAGAGGCTTCTCCCTTTACAAAATTTTTTGGACCTTTCTACCTCATCAATGCAAAAGTCGTTCATTCTGTTCCTTATATCTATACACTAGGTACTTTTGGGGCCAAGAAACTAGAGACCTTTCAAGTCTCTAAAAGAAAAAGGCTTGTCATTGAAAAGGGTGCCCAACTGATTCCATCTCCAAGACCAAAACCAAAAGCCAAAATCACTTTGACCTCTATTAATAAGTAATTGGACAAGATGATAATGATGCTTAAGAGATAGTTTCTCCTCCTCTCCCATATACATAATGATTTGGTGGACTTATAGAGGAATGTAGGTGCTCCTCCTTACCATCTTTTGGACTTTGAGGATTGGGAAGACACATCAGAAGAGGAGGCCAACCGGTTGAGGAGGGTGATAAACTAAATATAGAAGAGAAAATAAAGACATGGAAGATTCTAAAGACAATGATAGTTGTACCATCTATTAATTTGTATTTAAGGTTTATTTTTCTATTTTTCTTTTTATGTTGTTGATGTAAAGCTATTGAACCCATATATTATTAAATAAATAAAAGTGTTTGTTTTGCAATTCATTGTCTCAAATGTTATGTGATTGTAACTTACATGTTATCTTTATTGTTTTGCTCTTTATGATTACTCTATCTCAATTTATGTACCTCTTTTACTCTTTAATATTTTCCCTCTTTTTGATCTTTCTAAATGGGGAGAGAATAGCATTAAGAAAAAAATAAGTAATGTGAATAAGAAAAGCATAAGTTGAGGGGGAGCAAAAGTTCAAACTTAGAAGACTTAGAATTATTTGATCATTGACTAAAGTCCTTTGATTATTCCTTAATTAATTGATCATTAACCATCCCAACTTCACAACTGTTGTCCATTGGCACTAAGAAGGGGGGTTGAATTAGTGTATAAAAAAATTAAAAGACAAAAAAAAAAAAGGGAAGAAGAATGAGTAGAGATGAGACAACGATTTATAGTGGTTTGGGTATAATTGACCTTACGTCCACTCTCCAATCTATCAATTGGGTATTTCACTATCTCAATGTGTTTTCAAGCTCACACCCAACTTGTACAACTTGTGTTTTGATGGCTCACACACAACCTTATAACAATGTGTTTTTATGCTAACACACAACCTTACTCAAGTGATTCACTAGGCTCACACTTAAACCTTTCTTGAAGTGTTTTTACAGGCAAACACTACAACCTTAGAACTTGGTGTTTAATGCTCACACCTAACACTTACAATTTCATAAAGAAAATTGAAGAAAATGAGTAGCAAAGATTGAGAGCTTTAATTACTTGTAATAAATTTCTTAGCAACCTTCTTCATGGTTGTTTGATGAGTAGTTATAGCCAAACTTTGCCAAAGAGACGTTGCAGATCATAGCTCATCAAATCTTTGAGACATGCTTGATAGATTTTGCATTAAATGCTTGAGAGTCTCAATTTGCAGTCGCTACTACTTATTAGCGGTCGCAAAATCCAAATTTCTTAAGGGAAATCCCATTTGTGTCTAAGGACTAGTCCACATGGCAGCTTATGATTAGTTCACCAGGAAAATATAGTCGTTGCTTTTTTACCTACTTTCATAAGTCGTGGTCGCCAGCTTTCTTGTGCAAGACGTGACATAGGATGCAAATTCATCTGCAAAAAATGGTTATCTTATTTTTCACAGTTCGCAGTCGCTACCAACAAGATGCCTTAGCAAATTTTGACTTCCAACGGTCTGCTGGAACACGTGTCATGCTGTGACTGTGGACTTCCTTCCCTTTTGAGTCACTTCGAAATTCGTGATCGTGACTAGGGCGTGACACATACTGCAATTTTGTTTGTCAATTTTTTACTCTATCATTTGGATGACTCGCATCCGAGAATGGCTCCGTAATTTTGCCTGTCTGCTTTCAAGCAATCCTTCTTCACATATCGCAGTCGCAAATACAAAGTAGTGATCGCAATTTAGAAGTCATTTTCATACTTGAGGAATTGTGAGCTTCATCCAACTTCCAACTTTAGATAAAAACTAAAGGCTACAAAATAACACTTATTTGAAATATTAGACATGATCAATCTCCTTTTTCAAGATCAAAAGAGGTCCAAGACTTAGGTTAACTGCCCTAGTCCAACAATCTCCCCCTTTTTTATTTTGACAACTTAGATTGACCCTTAGTAATAATAATGCAAAAATGAAGTTGAATTGAAGGTAAAGATTCAATGAATACTTAAGACAAAAATTTGTTAAGTATATCATTCATCCAAACATATTGATTTTAAGAAACAATAAGTATGATGCACCCCCTCAACTTATGCTATAATTTTTGAGACTTAGATATTTTTCCCTTTAGGCTTAGGTCGTACACACTCTCTCCCCCCCTTTGGCAAGATCAAAAAGAGGAGGAATTAGGGAGAAAGTAAAACTTATGCATAAGTAATAGTAAGGAGCAAAAGCAATATAAAAAACAATCACATAAGATCACAATATAACAAAGAAAACACTTTTTACTTATTTATAACTATGGGATCTCAAAATTTTAAACAAAAAAGAAAGTACAAAGAGATCCCTAAACTATAAAGTATAAGACTCATCACTAGAGGTGTCTTCCACTTGAGCAGGAGGGGTTCCATCGACTTCATCTCCATCTTCAACGTCATTTACACCGTCATCTCCATCTTTTGTATCTTTAAAGTCTGTAAAGTCTAAAAGATGACAAGGAGGGACTCCGAGTTTCTTTATAGATCCACCATATCGATGTGGAGATGGAAAAGGAAGAGTAGCCTTCGATTCATCATCTACATCATTTTATCCAATTTGCGATCTAATGAGGCAAGAGATAACTTGCTCTTTGCTTTGGGTTGAGGAGGAGGAGGAGGGACGCGAGTTGTTCCTTCATCAAGTTAGAGCCTTTTTATTTTGGAAACTTGAAAGGACTCCACTTTATTTGCCCCTACCACGCCAAGGGTATAGATGTAAGAGTCAGGATGGATGGCCTTGGCATTGATCAAATATGTAAGGTCAAGGAAGTTCTGTGATGGAAGGAGCTTCTTGGTGAGGAATTGATCATTATCTTTATTTAGAGCTCCAGCAAACCAATAGATGGCAGTGACGTGAGAAGGAAGCAAAAACTGGCTCTTTGGCTTGGTGCTCATATAGATTAGTTGATCTACAAGGTAACGACCAGTCTGGATGGGTTTGTTTTTGACAAGGAAAAATAAGAATGCCAAGTCTTTTTGGGAAACCTTCTCACTTCCATCACCTCTCGCATTGATGGAGAAGGTGATGATCCGATAAAAGATCCATAAGGGTAGGTTTTTATGTGTTTGGAGAGGGAAGAACGGAGGTCGTGTTTTGTCTCAATGGATATCTCCGACCAAAATTTAGAGTAGATCACATTAAGTGCAGAGATTATGAAGGGTATGTGTTCTCCGACTTGAAAATTAAAGAGGGATGATAATTGGTTGAAAGTTATGAAATATGGATCGCCAAAGCATCGAAATACTAACCCATACTGTCCCACTATTTAGTCGGCTTTGCGGCTCAATTGCACTGTGCATATACATTTTTGCACTACCTCCTCATACCCGGGATCGTCTCAGAAGATGAATTCGTTCCATCCAAGGTTGGATAGAAACACGTGAATTTATTCATTAAGACCCATGGTCTCCAGTATAAAAGTGGAGGGAATCTTATTAGGGACGACCACCATGGAGGAGTTGCCCTTGTAGCGATCTTTCTCTTCCTTCGTGATGCCCTTCATGAGGTGTAGGGCAGGAAAAGCAGAGGGTTGAGCCACTATTTTGCCCTTGTCAGCCTTTGAGAACTTCTTAGGAGCCATGGAAGTAGATGAAGAAATTTGGGAGAAATTTGAGAGTGATTTGAGAAGTATAAGTGATTTGGAGTAGCTGTGAGAAAATCACTGTTGAATGGGGTATTTATAGGCTTCAAGGGGTGTGAAAACGACAACAAACGGTTAGGAATTGATTAAATGAAGGATTGCAAATGGTTGGTCATCAAATCACATAAATGTGAGATGGTTACTCAAATTCGCGTCTGTAAAAATGGAAGTTGCGAGTGCGAATTCTGAAAAATGTAAGTAACAAACAAAATTTCATCGGGAATACGCACTGTGATGGTCAAAATTTTAAAATTAATGACCAAAATTCACAGTGGAGAGAAATTTTGCGACCACGAATTGATGTTTGACAGCCAGTAGAAGTTGACTTGTAATTCACGACCGTGAAGAAGGAATAACGACCGCGAATTATGAGTAAGCAAGGATAAGAATAAAATTTTTTAAAAAACATGTGATCCCCTATAAATAAATAATAAAACCTTCCATATCAATCATCATTCAAGCATATCACAGACATATATCACACAAGATCAAATAAGAATTTTCACTTAAGGGAGCTTCCATCAACCATTCCCAATTCTCTCTTCATAAAGTTCATCATTTCTTCATTTAGAGGTTTAGTGAAAATATCTACAAGTTGATGATTATTATCAATGAATTCTAACATAACATCACCTTTTTGCATATGATCACTAAGAAAATGATGCCTAATATCTATGTGCTTACTTATAGAGTGTTGGATGGGATTCTTTGAAAGATTGATAACACTAGTATTGTCACATTTGATAGGAATGTGATCAATTGCTTTGCCAAAGTCCTTTAATTGTTGCTTCATCCAAATAACTTGGGTGCAATAACAACCCGCTGTCACATACTCGACTTTCAAGGTTTGATGGAGTACTTATAGCCAAACTTCACCTAAAAGACATTATAGATCATAGCTCATCAAATTGTTGAGACATGCTTGACAGATTTTGTATTAAATGCTTAACAGTCTCAATTCGTAGTCGCGAAATCCAAATTTCTGAAGGAAAATCCTATTTGTGTCTAACAGCTAGTCCACGTGGCAGCTTCTGATTAGTTCACCAAGAAAATATAGTCGTTGCTCTTTTACATACTTTCATAAGTCGCGGTCGCGAGCTTTCTTGTATAGGATGCGACATAGGACGCAAATTCATCTGCCAAAAATGGTTATCTTCTTCTTCACAGTTTGCGGTCGCTACCAACAATATGCCTTCACAAATTTTGACTTTCAACGGTCTGCTAGAACACGTGTCGTACTGTGACTATGGACTTGCTTCCCTTTTGAGTCACTTTGAAATTTGCGATCGCGACTAGGGCGTGACACACACCGCGATTTCGTCTGTCAATTTTGGACTTTGTCATTTGGATGAATCGCGGCCGAGAATGGCTCTGCGATTTTGTCTGTCTGCTTTTAAGCAATGCTTCTTCACATATCACGGTCGCAAATACAAAATAGCGGTCGCGATTTAGAAGTCATTTTCATAATTAAGGAATTTTGAGCTTCATCCAACTTCTAACTTTAGTTAAAAACTAAAGGCTGCAAAATAACACTTATTTAAAATATTAGACATGATCAATCTTCTTTATCAATATCAAAAGAGGTCCAAGACTTGGGTTAACTACCCTAGTCCAACAACAACTCATGCATTTGATTTTCTTTAAGATCAATGTAAGTTGTGAAAATAAAAAAAAGGGAGATTGTTGGACAAGGTTGGTCAAACCTAAGTCATATGCCTTTTTTGATATTGACAATAAAGATTGATCAGTTTTAATACTTTGTCCAAGTGTTGTTTTGCAGTTCATAAGTAATATTTTCATTGGAAGTTGGATGAAAGTCAAAATCTTCATCTTTAAGAAGAACATCCAAATTCGTTGTCAGTATTACATCAATTGCGATCGCAACCTTGTTATAAGGATGGTTGGAGCTAGGCCAGAGGAATTCACATATGAATCCACAACCACGACTTAGCCAATGGGAGCTTGGTTGATTCAAAGAGGAATTCGCAGTGGCATTCACGTCATTTTCATTGACACAAATTTTATAGTAACGAAGAAGGGAACCAAAGCCACATACATAGAACACTAAGTGCCCAAAGCAACTGTTGGAAATCAAAATCGTATGGGTGAAGTATTTGTTGTGATCGTGACTCAAGAAGGTGTTGTCTCCTTACCAAACAAAAGAATTTGTGGTCTCAATAGCGCACAAGAGAAAGTTAACTCGTGACTGTGACTTTTGAGTAGTTTGTTAAACACAACGACTATATTTCTTGGACAACCAATGAGTGAAGAACACATGGACTAGCTGTTAGATGCAAAATGGGGTTTTCTGCTGCAATTTCCAGCTCCTCAATTCAAATTAGAAAATTGCGGTTGTAAAATGCTAGTAGCGGGCATGACTTCATCCTGACAAGCATTTGATGCAAAATATGCCTATCATAACTTATAGATTTTGAGATAGTTTTTGAGTAACATCTCTTTGGTGGATGTTGGCTATAAATACTCAACCAAATTGATGTAAATGCAAGAGAATTTCATTTATTGTAACCAAAGTCTTGGAATTTTGTTATTTATTCTTCTTGCTCTTCTTTATGTGTTGTTGATTGTTTAGTGTGAGCAATAAACACCTTTGTAGATAGGTTGAGAGTTAGCATAGAATTCAAAACTTCTATAAGAGGTTGGAGTGTGAATTTATTCAAAACACTTATGAAAGGTTTTGTGTTAGCCTAAAATCACAAGTTTTAAGGGTTTTGTGTTAGCCATAAAACACAAGTTGTATAAGTTAGGTGTGAGCTTGAAAACACCAGTTTAGTTGAGTGAAATACCTAATTATGAAGAATTAGGCAGCAGATGTAGGGTTTGTTAAAACCCAAACCATTATAAACTTCTTATGTTGATCTTTCTCTTTTCTTTCTTAACTTCCTAAATACTTTAACCTTATTTTTAATTTTTAATCTCCCACCAATTCAAACCCCCTTCTTGCACTAGGCCAACACACTTGTACGCCCTTTTTAGAAACTACATGCCCTAAAAATACCACATGATATGTCCAGAACTCGCACTTGCTTAATGTAGCAAATAGTTATTTTTCTCTCAAAATTTGCAACACAATCCTTAAATATTATTTATAATCCTTTTTGTTCCTTGAATACACCAGTATGTCATCAATGAATATAATTACAAATTTGTCTAAGCAAGGCTAGAACACTTTTTTCATAAGAGCCATAAATGTAGTTGGTGCATTAGTTATCAACGTTAGGCACACAAATACAAGATTGCAACATCACGATATAATTTTGAATATCAAAATCAGTATGTCTCCCCTATTTTACCATTCCAATCATTCTTTGTAACTTTGGATCCATGCCCTGTTCTTTTTTTTATTTGATCACACAACATTGGCCTTACTTGAAAAGTGGCAATCAATACCCCATTATTTTCCATATTTATTTCTACATTCATAGCTCGTAGCTTAACTAAATAAGACAATGGAAATACTTATAAATGATATACATTGCTTATTGATTTCTTGCACAAAGCATCAGCAACCACATTTGCCTTCTATAGGTGATACTCAAAGGTGTAATCATAATATTTTAATAGTTCTAACCACCGCCTTTGTCTCATATTTAACTCTTTTTGACTCATCAAATACTTCAAGTTATTGTGATATGTAAATATATAAAAAGTTTCTCCATACAAGTAATGTCTTCATATTTTTAAAGCAAACACAATGGCGGCAAGTTTTACGTCATATACTGGGTAAGATAATTCATAAGGCTTCAGTTGTCTAGTTGCATATGCAATTACCTTACCATGCTGCATTAAAACACATTCCAAACCTTGATGAGGGGCATCACTATAAATTGCAAATCCTTCATTACCAATAAGAATGGCCAAGACTGCAGCATATGTCAATCTATCTTTTAATTCATCAAAACTCTCCTAATAAGCTTTAGACCACAAAAATGTTGTATTTTTCTAAAGTAACTTAGTCAAAAGAGGCCTGATAAGTGAAAATCCCTAAACAAATCGACAATAATACCTAGCTAGTCCTAAGAAACCTCATACTTTTGCAACACTCTTTGGGATTTCCCATTTTACAATTGCTTTAATTTTGTTTGGATTCACCTTTATGCCTTTTTAAAAAACTACATGTCCTCAAAATACCACATGGTTGATCCAAAACTAGTACTTACTTAATTTATCAAATAGTTATTTTTCTTTCAAAATTTGCAACACAATCCTTAACTATTGTTCATTTGCTCATTGAATACACTCGTTTGAAAAGCTATCTTTGATACATATAGGTTTGAAATTTTGATATGATAATATTCTAATTTTAACTCAATTTTAGAAAACACCCATGCTCCTTGTAACTTGTCAAATACATCATCCATCCCGAGTAAAGGATATTTGTTCTTCATAGTAACCCAATTCAACTGCCTGTAATCAATATATAGCCTCATTGCCCCATCTTTCTTTTTAACAAATAATAATAGAGCACACCTCAAGGTGACACACTAGGTATGATGAATCCCTTTTCAAGTAATTCCTTAAATTGGGTTTTTAATTCTCTCAACTCATTTGGAGCCATCTTATAAGGTGGAATGGATATCACTATTGTTCTTAGGACTAACTTAATTGTGAATTCCATCTCCCTGTCATGTGGCTAACTAAGTCAACTAGAAACACATATGGAAACTCATTTATCATTGGAATATTCTTAAGGACTTCATTTATGAACTTTGTGCCTACCACAAAATAAGCCTCACAACCAACTTTAATCGTGCAAAAAACATTGATAGCATAAACTAGACATACATGTACAATTTGCCTTTCCCTTTGAAACACTACCCTTGTATGATTTAGATATTCCAAAATAACTTCCTTAGTAAAAAAATTCACTATTACATGATATTTGGATAGCCAGTCCATATCCATTATCACATCAAATTACGGAATGGCAATAGTACTGCATTAGCATTCAACTCAATTTCATTAATGTGAATCACACAAACATAACATACCTTATCCACAATCATTACATCTTTCAAAGGACTATTAACACTTAGGTTAAAACCTAAAGGTTGATGCTTACTAAACAATTATAATGCCATGTTCAAAGAAATAAATGAATGTGTGGGCCCAGGATCAACTTCTAAATCATGAAGAAAAAGTTTACTACTGATAACATTTAGAGAAGCAACAACTTCTTCCATAGTCGTAGAAAATACTCTAGCATGTGTCGGGGTATAGAACTCTGATCTTTTGATTTGCTCATACCTTAACCAACTATAGTTATTCTACCTATACCTATACTCTGCCAAATGATACTCCAATTCCACTAGCTTCTAAAACTTCAACTGTGAACTTTGATGTAGCTCTGCCTCTATGTCTACCACTTTCTGACATTTTGCATATTTTAGGACAATCTCTAAGCATATGATCAAAAGACCCACAAAAGTAGCACCCACCAGTCAGTTTTTAACACTCACCCATATGATGTTTACCATAATGTACACATGAGGGTTGTTGTTGTATAACATGGCCTTGATCTCTGCCCACATACGAAGAAACTCCTAATCCCTTACCTCTATAACTATGGTAACCACCCCTAGCACTAGACTATGATGGAATATAATCTCCACATTTACCTTTATTTCTATTAAAATCTCCCAAAAACTTAATAGGCCTCTTTTTACTCGTTACTCTATCCTTTCTTTTTCTAATCTTTCCACCCTGATTGCAACAACTTTTAGTTTAGTATAACTTTCAAGATATGTAGTTGTGATCTTATGTAACATCCCTATCCACATTTATTGGAATTATCATATGAACATATTCATTGCATAAATGATTTGAAATCCCACATGATCTTATGCATTGGATAAATGATCACTTAAACATGTGAATTGGATAAGCACGATGATGACACTTGCACAATTGCATTTGGGACATTTGAACATATATGTAATGTTTATATGGTTGCATGGAAAATTGTGTTATGGTGTGTACATGTTATAACATCATAAATAATGGTGTTATAGAGCTTATTTAAAAGTATAAGGAGCATCTAAGGATTAGGAGATGGATGGAGATGATGAAGGAGTGAGGAAAAGGGACTAAATGAGGAAAAGTTAACTTTCAACTAATGAAAATGAAACACCAATGTTCTATCTTATTGCAATAGGTTTACAAGTGAAAATTTTTCACCCTTTATGATCAAAATAAAGAGGTTAATTGTGAGGAATAATAGAAGAAATAGAGAGCTAAGGAAGAAAGAAAGAAAGGAAGAAGAAGAATAAGAAGAAGAAGAAGAAGAAGAAGAAGAAGAAGAATAAGGAGTGAGAAAAGAGTGAGCTGCCTATGAAATAATCTTAAGGTTTTTTTATTATGGGACAATAATTAAGTTAATTTATCTTCTTTCCATATGAAATTAACCTATCATGACATATTAATCATGGATGGTTAGTGAGAATTATGGAGTATTTAAGGTGGAACTCTTAGATTAAAGTAGAAATTTAAGAGAACGAGAGCTGATTGTGTTGGTTTTGTTGTTATAGCATAATTTTGTACCAATGAGTTCATAACCCTATAAGAGGAATTAGGGAAAGTGCATAATATACAAGTTGCAGCTTTATGCCCCATCTAAATCTATATGAAACAGTTTTGCTTGATTTTGTGTGTGTAATGAGATATGGCTCCTTCATTAGGGCTGGTTCATAACTAATCAAAATCACCCCAGTCTTTTTGTTTTATTATATTTTGATGGCTTTATATTCTGATTTTGACAAAGTGCAAAACATAAAATTTGTAGGTTTATATTCCCTCTAAATACTTGTAAAGCAATTTTGTTAATTTGTTATATGGTAAAAGATATGACTTATTGATTGTGACTGACCCTGTACCCAAATGAAACTTCACCTATCTTTTAATTCGATTTCCTAATAATTTGATTGCCATAGAATTGGAATTTGATGATGTGATAAACTTGAACATTATATATTTACGTCTAATCTACATGCCTGTGAAATATGTTTGCCAAATTTAACATGGTTGTTGAGATATCGCCCCTTCATTATAAACATATTGAAAACCTGTTCACCCTGAGAAAAATGTTCCTTTATGTGTTTTGTAACTCCTAATAAATTAGTTTTGCAATTTGATTTGTACAATTTGAGATATACCTAAGACTGTTACCAACTCAGATTGAGATGACATTGAAAGAGGGAAAAATTCAAAAATTCACCACATTTTCTATATGTCTTATTTTAATCTAAAATTTGAGTATGTTGTATCATTATGTGTATAAATTATTTTCAAAAAGGAATCAAGTCATTTGGATAAGTATATATAGAGTTATTGCTATGAGAGTGTAGCAAGCTCAGGCAACCATATAAGGAAACTATGCAAAAACACTAGGTCCACTTGTATGGATTATGTCATAGTTGCATACCAAGCATTCATAATCATTTTGACAGACTTATAACCATGTATGTATCAAATTATAGGATCTCAACACTTTGAAGAAGCCTTAGAGAGAGAACCAAACCTACCATAAAGGTTGGTCACATCAAAAGGTGAGTAAAAACCATGATTAAATTCTAATGTGTATGTGTGATAATTTTATGATGTGATTATGTTTTATTACATGTATATGCGATTGAATTGTTATAATTTATATGTGAATACAAGTAAAGTGAGAATTATATGCTTTTAATGATTACTTAGTATACCATTGTTATGAACACTTGCATATGGAACTAAAAGGATGTTGTGGCCAGCTTGTCGAACATTTGCAAATAAAGTAAAAAAGGGACCAATATGTCGCATTAGTACATGTTATTGATCAAATGATTCACTTGTTATATGTTGGCTAGCAAAAATCAAATGTGTCTTGAATCACATGAATTTCTGGGAGCAGTGTTTACCTTGCAAGGTCACGATAAAAATCAATCTATTGCATTAGCACTTGCATAGTAAATTGTTATACTTGTAATGTATCCTAATGATAATTGATTATTAGTTGTGCCATAAGAATATGATTATTATTTTTATTCAATGAGTCGCGACTCACCAAATTGCAATTATGTTTTCCAAATACTGAAGCATAGGGTTTGGATACCTTCATTGTAACATCCTTAACCCAAATCATATGCATTTTAATTATGTTATACTTGAATATATGCGTTGGATAAATAATCATTTAGACATGTAAATTGTAGAAGGACAACAATGACACTTGCATTGTTGCATTTGGGACACTTGGACATATATGTAGTGTTTGTGTAGTTGCATGACAAATTGTTTTATGTTGTGTGCTTGTTATAACATCGTAACTAATGGAGTTATATAGCTCATTTTAAAGTATAAGGAGCATCTAGGAATTAGGAGATGGATGGAGGTGCTTAAGGAGTGAAGAAGAGGGACTAAAAGAGGGAAGTGAACTTCCAACTAATAGGAATGCAACACCATGATTTTATCTTGTTGTAATAAGCTTACAAGTGGAATTTTTTACGCTTTAGGATCAAAATTAAGGGGTTAGATATGAGTTATAATAGAAGAGAGAAAGAGCTAAGGAAGAAAGAAAGAAAGGAAGAAGAAGAATAAGAAGAATGAGAGGAAGAAGTGTGGGCCGCCTAGGAAAGAGTCTTAAGGTTTTCTAATTATGGGACAATAGGTAAGTTAATTTATCTTCTTCTCAACTGAAATTAATCTCTCGTGACATACTACTCATCCATGGTTAGTGAGAATTATGGAGTAATTAAGGTAGAACACTTGGATGGAAGTTGAAATTCAAGAGAACAAGAGTTGTTTATGTTGGGTATTACTGTTAGAGTAGGATATTGTACCCATGATTTCATAACCCTATAAAAGGAATTAGGGAAAGTTCAAAATATGAAATTTTTATCTTTATATCTCATATAAATCCATATGAAATAGCTTTGCTTGATTTAGTGTGTGTGAGGAGTTATGACTCCTTCATTAGGGCTAGTTCACAACCAACTGAGATGACCTCAGTTTTTATGTTTTTCTTATATTTTGATGGTCTTATGTTCCGATATTGACAAAGTTCAAAACATGAAATTTATAGTTCTGTTTTCCAAGAATTTTATGGCCATAGATTCAGAATTTGATGATGGTCCACAATTGAAATTTATATATTTATGTATAATATACATTCCTATGAAATATTTTTGCCAAATCTAGCATGGTTGTTGAGATATTGTCTCTTAATCATTACTATTTGTCAACATGTTACAAACCTGCTCACCCTGAGAATTGGTCTTTTGCTTTGGTGACTTTATAGATTGAATTAGACAATGAGTAAAACATGAAAAATGTTCCTTTATATGTTTTGTAACTGATGGTAGATTATTATTGTAATTAATTTTGTACAATTTGAGATACACTAAAGAATGTAACACCTACTCAGACCGAGATGACATTGCAACAGGGCAAAATTCAAAAATTCACCACATTTTATGTGTTTTTGATATTGGCTTGAATTTGAATATGTTGTATCATTATGTGTCTAGTTTGTTTGAAAAAAAGAATCAAGTCATTTGGATTAGTATATCTAGATTTATTATTGTGAGAGTGTAGCAAGGTCAGGCTGCCATATAAGGAAACTGTGCGTAAACACTAGGTCCACTAGCATAGATCATGCCATAATTACATACC
>CATIWR010031490.1:0-25765 GCA_949677035.1 Omphalea diandra | reverse complement strand
ATCAAGTTTACTAGATTCATCAAAGACAACATTCATAGACTCTTCAACTACCATAGAACTTTTATTGAA
This sequence comes from Omphalea diandra, assembly GCA_949677035.1. Taxonomy (NCBI): domain Eukaryota; kingdom Viridiplantae; phylum Streptophyta; class Magnoliopsida; order Malpighiales; family Euphorbiaceae; genus Omphalea; species Omphalea diandra. Next base: position 25,696 of record CATIWR010031490.1, on the reverse strand, counting down.
GACTCTATAAGCTTTGCTTGAGGTGGAATAGCCTAAAAAGATTCCTTCATTAGTCTTGGAATCAAATTTCCCAAGATTGTCCTTGGTATTCAAAATATAACCCTTACATCCAAATAATTTTAGATATGAAATCTTGGATTTTCTACCATTCCATAGCTCATAAGAGGTTTTATTGAGAATGGGTCTTTTAAAAACTCTATTTACTATATAACATAAGGTATTAATGGCTTCGACCCAAAAGTAATTTGGTAAGGAATACTCATTGAGCATTGTCCTAGCCATTTCTACCAAAGTTCTATTTTTCCTCTCTACAACACCATTTTGTTGAGGTGTTCTAGGAGTTGAAAAATTATGAAAAATTACATTCTCAAAATAATAATTTTCAAATGATTCATTTTGAAATTTTTTTCCATGGTCACTTCTAATAGAAGTTATGAAGTAACCTTTTTTCATTTGAAACTCTTTTTACAAATCTTTTAAAAGCATTAAAAGAATCATTCTTATGAGCTAGAAAAGATACCCAAGTAAACCTAGAGTAGTCATCTATAAGTACTAGTGCATAATGCTTTCCATCTAAGCTAGCACTCCTAGTAGGTCCTATCAAGTCCATGTGAATAAGTTGAAGTGGTCTAGATGTGCTTACAACATTTTTTGCTTTGTGGGAGGCACAACACTTGAGGAGATGTCCACTTCTTTCTCTCTTGTTGAAGCTTTGAGACCCATGGTTCTCTTTTCTGGTTTTTCACCTTGGCCCCTTAGCTTCTTCATTTGCTCATCTTTTTGAATAGCTAGCTCATGAGTCAAGATCTTGCCAATGAGTACATCAGTTGGGACCTTTCCAATCTCCAGATTGGACTTTTGAATATTGCACACCCTAGCCTCAAATTTGTCAAGTGGAAGAGTTTTAAGGATTTTCGTATTTACCTCATAATTTGTTAGTGATCTTTCAAACTTCTTCATATTGGTGATAATGGATAAGAGCCGGTTAGTCATTTATATGATGTTCTCATTGTCCTTCATCATGAAGAGTTCCTATTCAGTGACATACATCTCCAAATGGCTTGACCTCACTAGGGTTGTGCCTTCATGATAATTCTCTAGAGTCTTCCATATGGCATGTGTGGTTTGACAATGTTGCACTCTCTCAATCTCTTCTTTAGAAAGTGAGATTAGGAGAATGGCCATTGCCCTCTTGTTCTTACCATTTGACTTTCGGTGAGCTTCAACCCATTCATCCCTTGGGATTAATTCTTCATTGTCATCCACAACTCTGGTAGGAGGCTTTCATTCCTTGATTACCATGTCCTAAAGGTCCACCACATCTATGTCAAGATAGATCTCCTTCCTATACTTCCAATGAGTATAGTTGGTTCCATCAAAATATGGCCTTAGGTGTGAGTAGATTGCTTCTTGTGTCATGATCTTGTTTCACCCAATGAAGGTTTGATTTATGAAAACCTAGCTCTGATACCACTTGTTGTCCCTTGGCACTAAGAAGGAGGGTTGATTTAGTGTATTAAAAAATTAAAAGACAAAGAAGAGGGGAAGAAGAATAAGTAGAGATGAGACAATGATTTATAGTGGTTCGAGTATAATTGACCCTACGTCCACTCCCCAATCTATCAATTGGCTATTTCACTATCTCTAGGTATTTTCAAGCTCACATCCAACTTATACAACTTGTGTTTTGATAGCTCAGACACAACCTTACAACAATGTGTTTTTAGGCTAACACATAACCTCACTCAAGTGTTTCATTAGGCTCACACTAAAACCTTTCTTGAAGCATTTTTACAGGCTAACACTACAACCTTACAACTTGGTGTTTAATGCTCACACCTAACACTTACAATTTCATAAAGAAAATTAAAGAAAATGAGTAGCAAAGATTGAGAGCCTTAATTACTTGTAATAAATTTCTTAGCAACCTTCTTCATGGCTATTTGATGGAGTATTTATAGCCAAACTTTACCAAAGAGACGTAGAACATAGCTCATCAAATCTTTGAGACATGCTTGACAGTCTCAATTCGCGGTCGCTACTACTCATTAGCGGTCGCGAAATCTAAATTTCTGAAGGAAAATCCCGTTTGTGTCAAATGGCTAGTCTACATGGCAGCTTCTGATTAGTTCACTAGAAAAATATAGTTGTTGCTCTTTTACCTAATTTCATAAGTCGCGGTCGCGAGCTTTCTTGTACAAGATGCGACATAGGATGCAAATTCATCTGCCAAAAATGGTTATCTTCTTCTTCACATTTCGCAGTCGCTACTAACAAGATGCCTTCGTAAATTTTGACTTTCAACGATCTGTTGGAACACATGTCATGTTGTGATAGTGGACTTGCTTCCCTTCTGAGTCACTTCAAAATTCGCGATCGCGACTAGGGCGTGACACACACTGCGATTTCGTCTGTCAATTTTGGACTCTGTCATTTGGATGAATCGGGGTCGAGAATGGCTCTGCAATTTCGCCTATCTACTTTCAAGCAATGCTTCTTCACATATTGCAGTTGCGAATACAAGGTTGCGATCGCGATTTAGAAGTCATTTTTCATACTTGAGGAATTTTGAGCTTCATCCAACTTCCAACTCTAGATAAAAACTAAAGGCTGCAAAATAACACTTATTTGAAATATTAGACATGATCAATCTCCTTTGTCAAGATCAAAAGAGGTCCAAGACTTGGGTTAACTACCCTGGTCCAACACATCCTTTCATCACCAAGAGGTTTAGTGAAAATGTCTGCCAATTGATGTTTAATATCAACAAATTCCAATATAATATCACCATTATTAACATGATCCCTAAGAAAGTGATGTCTTATATCTATATGTTTACTCCTAGAATGCTAAATGGGATTCTTAGACAAATTGATGACACTAGTGTTATCACATTTGATGGCCACTTGATTTACAATAACCTTGTAATCAATAAGTTGTTGTTTTATCCATAGAATTTGAGCATAAAAAATACCTACTGCTACATACTAAGCTTCAGCAAATGACAAAGCAACTGAAATTTGCTTTTTGCTACTCCAAGACACTAAACATTCACTAAATAATTAACATGTGCCTGAAGTTTTTTTTTTTTTTATCTAAGGTACATCCAGCAAAATCAGCATCTAAAATTACATTTAACTCAATGAAGAACTCTTAAGACACCAAAGTCTTAAGTTGGAAATACTAATAAGGTATTTAAGTATGTATTTTACAACATATAAATGAGACTCCTTTAGATTATACTGATATCTAGCACATAAACACACATTAAACATAATGTCAAGCCTAGATGTTGTTAGATATGGAAAACTACCAATCATACCTCTATACAACTTTTGATCCACAACCTTACCAAGTTCATCTATGCTTAGCTTGATGTTGGTGCTCATTGGAGTTTTACATGGTTTGTTGTTCTCCATGTCAAATCTTTTGATTAGTTTCCTTGTGTATTTGGCTTGGTTGATGAAGATTCCCTCTTTCCCTTATTTGATTTATAATCTGAGAAAGGACTTGAGTTTTCTCATTATACTCATCTCAAATTCACTTTTAATTACTTTGGAAAAATCTTCGCACAAGCAAACATTAGTGGCACAAAAAATGATATCATCTATATATATTTGTAAAAGTAATAAGTCTTCATTCTTCTCTTTAGAGAAAAGAGTGTTGTGTCTACTAATCCTTTGGAAAACATTTTCTTTATAAGAAAGTTGCTCTACCTTTCATACTAGGCTCTTGGATCTTATTTTAAGCCATATAAGGCTTTGGTGAGCTTGAACACATGGTTAGGAAAGCAATGGCTTTCAAAACTAGGGGGTTGTTCAACATATACATCTTCATCAATGTAGCCATTAAGGAAATTACTCTTAACACCCATATGATATAATTTAAAATTCATATGAGATGTAAATGCAAGTAAAATCCTAATGACTTCCAACCATGCTACTAGAGCAAAGGTTTCATCAAAGTCAATTCCTTCTTCTTAGTTATAGCCTTTGGCTGCTAGCCGAGCCTTGTTTCCAACTATGGTTCCATGCTTATCAAGGTTATTCCTAAAGACCCACTTGGTTCTAATAATGGAATGTTTTTGAGGTCTATGAACTAAGGTGCATACTTTATTCCTTTCAAACTAATTGAGTTCATCTTGCATAACAAGTACCCATTGTTCATCTTTTATTGCCTCATTTATGGTCTTAGGCTCAATAAGGGAAATAAAAGCAAGATTGGTGCATGCATTTCTAAATGATGATTTAGTAGTTACCAGACTTAAAGGGTCACTAATGATAAGATCTCTTAGATGATCTTTCTTAAAGATCCAATTCCTTTCCAATTGAGTTTCCTATTCATTTGGAGTGGGATGAGGTTAATTTTAATTTTCTTCACTCCTCATTTTTTATGGCTTGTCCACATTCTTCCCTTCTTTTCCAATATTTAGCTCACTCATGGGACCTATATGATTGTCAACATCTTCTTTTATTCTTGAGGAAGTGGGCTCATATTCATCAAAAACAACATGTATAGACTCCTCAACATTAAATGTTCTCTTGTTGAAGACTCTATACACTTTGTCGTTACTAAAGTATCCAAGGAAAATTCCTTCATCAAATTTGGAGTCAAATTTGCTAAGGTTGTCTTTAGTGTTTAAAATAAAACATTTACAATAAAGACTCTAAAATATACAATCTTAGGCTTTCTATTGTTCCATAACTCACAAGGGATTTTCTTTAACAAGGGCCTGACAAGTACTCTATTTAAGACATAACAAAAAGTGTTTACAACATCAGCCATAAATACTTAAAAAGATTGTACTCATTTAATATGGTCCTAGCTATTTCTTGAGGAATTCTATTCTTCCTTTCTACTGTACTATTTTGTTGTGGTATTCTAGGAGTTGAGAAATTGTGAGAGATACCATACTCAACATAAAAGCTATGAAATTTAACATTCTCAAAATCTCCTCTATGGTTAATTTTAATTGAAAAGATTTTGAAATCCTTTAGGTTTTAAATTCTCTTAGCAAAGGTCTTAAATGCATCAAAACAATAGTCCTTATGTAGGAGGGATAACACCTAAGTGAACCTAGAGTAGTCATCTATTATGATAATTGTATAAGGCATGCCTCCTAAGCTAGACACTCTAGAAGGTCCAAATAGATCCATGTGAAACAATTACAAAGGTCTAGTTGAACTTACCTTGTTATTGGTTTTGGATAAAGCTTTTACCTATTTTCCTTTTTGATATGCTTTACAAACTCCTTCCTTTGCATACTTGATTTCTAGTAGACCTTCAACCAAGTTTCTCCTTTTCAGCTTGTTGAAGAGTTCCATGCTAGCATGTCCTAGCCCTCTATGCTAGGTTTTACCTTCATTCACTATAGATACTAGACACTTTGCATCATGGTTAATGATAGAATTTAAATCAATGACATAAAGTTATAAATTCTCCTACCAGTGAACAAAATTTTGTTGTCATTCATCCTTGACACATAGTAAGCTTATGGTTCAAACATAACTTTGAGGCCTTTATCATAAAGTTGACTTACACTCAATAGATTGTGTTTGAGTCCATCAATAAATGAAACTTTATCAAAGATAGGTGAATCAACATCCTTACCAACTTTACCTATGCCAATGATGTTGGCTTTCCCATTGTCTCCAAATGATACATTTCCAAGTCCTTTAGTTTTCTCTAATTGCATGAAGAACTCCCTTTCTTCTGTGACGTGCTTTGAACCATTGTCTAAATACCACTCTTGCTTTCCAACATGGGATTTTAAGTACATTTACAAAAATAAAGAGAATCAAGTCTTAGGTACCTAAATCTTCTTAGGTATTAGGGGATTAGTTCTAGCCATCTACTCATTGTGCCTTTTAGCAAGGCAATATGGCCATAAATACCATAATAAAAGCATTCACCATTGAAGCACACCAATGTCCTATTTCTAGGTGGAGCATGCACATGGTGTTTGTGAGATTTGTAACTCGTTTGAGCTAATTGTCTAGGAGTGTTTCTCATATCATGTAAGGTGTATACCTATATGTATGATTATGCCAATTTATGTACCTTTGGAGACTTTGCCTCTTAGGCTTGTAAGAATAATACATGTAGGCATAATTAGCTTTAGAAGGAGCATGTCTCAGTTGTGTATGAATAGGTTGAGACTTAGCCTTTACGCCATTGGTCTTGGAAATTTCCCTTCTTGAGAACTTTTTCCATTTTCATTGGTTTAGGCAAGCTAACTTCCTTAGCCTTGACAAAGACTATCTTGGAAGTAGAAGGAGCAGTAGAGGTAGAAGCATTATATCCTAATTCATGTCTAATGGATGGGCTCCTTTGAATTTCAAGGATGGAGTCTAGTTTCTCCTTTCCTTTGGCAAATTTGCTGAAATTATCCTTGAGCTTAAAATTCTCAACAGTTAGAGATTCAACTCCTTAGCTAGAGTCTCCTGACTCTTAGCACGATCCTTTGAGGATTTATTCTCTTTTTTAAGAATGAAGGTGCTAGACTTGAGAATCTCAACTTTCATGTTCAGCTTAGTGACAATTGAATACAACACATCTTTAAAATAAGAATCAAGGGGATTTACCTCATGTTCACCATCACTGTCACTATCATTTCTGGAAGAATGCTCCCTTAAGGCTTATTTAGATCTCTCTCTAATTACCATGAGACAAAGATTGCCCAACTCCTTTATGGTGTTCTTTACATCAGGTTCAAAGTCACTTGTGTCATTCTAAGTAGCATTATACACTTCTTCATCTTTCTTGGAGGTGTGTTTCTTTGTAGGAGCTTTGTTCTTCTTTACCTTGGGATAATTTGACTTGATGTGCCCTTTCTTATAGCATCCATAGCAAATGAGTTAACTGTTACTACTTTTTCTTCTTATATCTCCTTGCCCTTTTACTCTTTGAGAGAAATCCTTTTACTTTGTGATGAGGGCAAGGTGCTCATCTTCACTATTGTTTTCATCATCACTAGCAGAAGATGTTAGCAAACAAGAAGAAGAAAGGGATTTAAAGTGTACCTCTTTAGCTTTTAGGGCCAAATCTTTCTTTCTCACTCAAAAGCTTTTAGATGTTTTCTCAAGAGTAATTTCATGAGTGAGAAGCTTTTTCGTGTGTTCATCTAGAGATAGGACTTCTAGGTTATTATCTTCCTCTATTGTTGTCTTCTTAGCTTCTCACTTGTCCTTAGGAAGAGTCCTTAGGATATTTGCTACGATATCCTTGTTGGAGTAGGACTTTCCAAGAGTTTCAAGAGTGCCCACTATGTCAATGAACCTACTATACATATCAGTAATGTTCCCATTAAGATGATAGATAAATCTTTCATACATTTAAGTATACATTTGTATTTTTTTCTTTTTAACTTCACTGGTGCCTTCATGATGCATGTCTGTAAAGTGTCCTAGATTTCTTTTACTAATGTGCACATTTGTAGCTTTGAATACTAAGATTTATGGAATGCACAAAAGAGAATGTGCATAGCTTGTCTATTTTAAAATTTGCCTTCTTTTCTTTCATTGTCTATTCACTCTTGGGCTTGCGTACTAGAACATCTCCAACCAGCTTAGTAGGAACTTTTTTTCCTTCTTTGATAATGTCCCATAAATCTATGGTTTACTGTCTAGAAAAATCTCCATATGATTTTCTCAATACTCATAATCATCTCCTTTAAACAATGGTGACTTATGGATTGATTATGATTCCTCATGACTTGCTATGATCTTTACTTTAAGCACTTAAGCATTGATCGAGAGACAAGCTCTGATACTAATTTTCTTCCTTTGGTAACTTAGAAAGGGTGTTAAATAGGGAAATGACAAGTAAAAGTAATTAAAACTAAGTGCAAAAATAATGAAGAATCAAGACAACTAAGTTATAGAGGTTTGACACAAACTTGCCTACGTCTTTTCCTCTAGTTTACCCACTAAAGCCTTTCACTATCTAGTTAGCTTCCAGGTGCTATCAATCATCTTTATAATAGTAGTTTTTGGGCACTACCAAGCCATTACAAATAGACTTTTGGGTGCTACTAAACTATTTTCAAAAGTAGTTTGTAGGTACTATGTTAAACCTTTCACCATAATGGTTTTGGATCTTTTAAGATCTTCTAATCACAAATTTCTCAAAAGAATTTACAATATAGAAGAAGAGAAAGTACATTATCACTCAAGCAATAAGAACTAAGGAATGCACTTATAAGATAAGCTTGATTTGGTGGAAAGTTTTGAGAGAAGTCTTAAAGCTTGTTCTTTGACTTTATTTTAAAGATGACTTTTGCATGCTTTTGACAGTGATCTTCCCTTGAAGCTAGATCACACTTGTTTTACCCTTTTTATTAAAGATTGCTTTCATAACAAAATATACTCATTTTTAATCAATTTTTCTCTATTTGTTTCTATTATGAGAGGGTCTTTTTATAGGCAAAGACATAAAACTAACCATTGAAAAGAAAGTTGTCACTCCATGTCATAAAATAGTCACTCAATGCCTGTTGGACACTTTCCACACCTATTTTTGGGTGAGAATACAACTTCAATGCTAGCTGATTTTATTGAAATGCCCGTTGGAACTAGTTGTCAGAGACAAATTTAGTCACCAACTCCTTCAATGCCCGTTGGAACTAGACACTCCTCTTCTGACTTTCTCAATTTTTTAGTCACCAACTCCTTCAATGACTATTGAAGCTTTTCAATGCTTGTGGGAATTCAACTTTAACTCCTGTTGAGATATGGAGAATGTCCATTGAAGTTTCCAAAAGGATATGAACTTGATGCTCTATTTTTCAAGTTTTTATGTAGTGCTTCAATAATTTTTGGCTTGCTTTCAATGCCTAGTCAAAAGGATCTTAATGCTTGTTACAAATATGAAGGTGCTCTGTTAGAGGGTCTAGAACCTTTACTTTTGCCTAGGATCTTTTCTAACACCCATTGGTAAAATGTCAACACCTATGTCAAAGCTTTGATTATTTTGTTGACATCAAGTCATTTGGTCTAACACTTATTACAAAAAAGCGATGCCTGTTGAGGTATCGATGAGCCATGCCAGTTGTATAAATGCAATGCTTGTTGTGAAGGTTAACTTGTGAAGCTCGAGTGTTTGAGTCATCCAATGCCTATTGATTCTTTAGAGAGTCACTGGTTGAGAGGTCCAAAAGAATGTACTCATATTTAGGTGTCATGTCAACACCTATTAAGAATCTTCAATGCTCGTTGATAAAGTCACAAAACCTGTCGAAATGCAGCAACACCCATTGGCTTTGAATACTTAGAGTTTTTAACCAAACTCTTTTACTAAAAGCCTTGGACAAAAAGATTGATGTACCTATAAGATTTTACACACTAACTTAGACAAGAGTTAGCTTTTAGATATGTTTATAATCATCAAAACAAGCTTGGTTCGTCAACCTCCCAAGCTATGTTCAACAACCTTGTGGTCGAATTGCCTTAAGTACAAGATTACCAACTTTTATCATGCTTAGATTGACATTCTTGTTGAATGAGCAGGCTAGCCTGGCTTAATACCACTGGATGTGATACAGGGCCTTCAACATCCTTTCATCGAACAGAGCCAACTCTTAAATCTATTTCTCACCCATCGATACTCAGGGATTTCATATTCAATTAATACTATAAAGACTTCACTTTTAACTTGATCGATGGTATCACTTTCATCCCTACACTAAAGAGTATAGTGTTACCCCAGTTGATGTCCTTGCCATAGTTTGATAACCCCACAAGGCATAGGATAATTTTTCAGACCAATTTTTGTATGTTTGGACCATCGTGGCAAGGATGTTCTTCATATTCTTATTTGCCACTTCTACTGCTCTGTTAGCCTGCGGTCTGTAAGGTGATTATTTATGGTAGATCACCTTATATTTTCTCAACGTGTCCTTGACCTCTGCTAGGAAATGGACCTTATTATCTATAACAATATGGTGTGGCAAACTGTAATGATAGATTAGGTTCTTTTCAATGAATCATGCCATCTACTTTGCCCCAGCTTATTAAAAGCTTCACCCACTACCCACTTTGAGAAGTAATACACTACTACTACAATATACTAATGCCCCTTTGTAGACACTGACATGATTTCATCAATCACATTGATGCCCCATGCTGCAAATGGCCAAGGTGAGGTAAAATTCTAGAACTATGTCAGTGGCAAAAGATGGAGGCTACCATGAATATGACATTTGTGACAACTCCAAACCTTCTGAATAAAATCATGCTCCTCAGTAGTCTAGTAGTACCTCAATCTCAAAAGTGTCTTTGCCAACACCTTAACATTCATTTGGGGACCACAAACCCCTACATATACCCCTTTCATGACCTTATGGGCCTCTTCTTCAATCAAGCATTGCAAATGATGTTCTCTTATACATTACCCTATCGTACACCATAAATTGTGAGGACAACCTCTATATCACATCTTTATCCATTTTCTAACCTTTTTTAGGTAATCGTCGTGTTCTAAGTACCATTGTATATCGAGATACCAGGGGTGATTTTCCATGATCATCTACATCACACCTGCACCCATGTAGCACGATGTCCCAAACTAAAGTGTGATAAGTAGCTTCATAGGTATTACCTTAGGCCCTTCCCAAACAAAGACTAAAGTGGCCAAGGTATCAACCATTGCATTTTCTTCTTAAGACAAGTGATGAAGTGGACCATATAGAAGTTTTGTACCAACCCTTTTTGATATTTATGAAATGACCAGCAATGAATCACCAAACACCTCTATTGCCTATACCTTTATCTGCTTAAGGAGTTTAAGCCTCAGCACATATGCTTCATACTCAATAATGTTTTTAGTCACCTTGTAATTGTGTTTTTTAGCTATCAAGAGTCTTAACCTTTTCTTCTTTACATGGTTGTTATGCCAAATACTCTGAAACTATTCATCACCTTCTTGGTTATATACTTACTATCAAATTTAGTCAACATGATCAACCACTTTGCTAATCTTCCTATTAGGAAAGGGCCCTTATGAAGGTATTTAATTGGGTCTAGCTTCAAGATCACCTCCATCTAGTACGACTGAAAGTAAAGCCTTAGCTTCTTCATTGCCTAGACCAACGCCAGATAGATCTTCTCCGCTTGATTGTATTTTTCTTTATAAGATAATAATTTTTGTTAAGGTAATATATTGTGTGCTCACTCCTTGCTTCATCTTCTTAAGCCAATATTGCACCTATAAAACTATCCTCCATTGTTAGATACAAAGTTAAAGGTCTTCTGGGCCTTGGTGGCTTTAGCATTAGCAGGTAAGTCAAATACTTTTTTATCTTTTGCAAGGCCTTTTGACACTACTCATTCCATTCCATTGGTTGATTCTTCCTTAACAACTTGAAAATGGATTCACAGATAGGGTTTAACATTGTTATAAATTGGCTGATGTACTATAAATGCCCTAAGAAACCTCATAACTCCTTTTCTATCTTAGGTTTAGGCATTTCCTGAATAGCCTTTACCATATCCATATCAATTTTGATTCTTTTCTCACTGACTACATGTCCCAATAACTTACCAGAGGTGGCCCTGAACACGCACTTCTTAGGATATAACCTTATATTGTATTCATCAACTCTGTTTAGAAACTTTTCCAAAACTTCAAAATGCCCTTCCCTATACTCTGATTTCACCATCATATCATCCACATACACTTTCACCTCTTTATGGATCAAGTCATGTAATAAGTCTATTGCCATTCATTGGCAGGTTGCTCCTTTATTCTTCAATCAAAATGGCATCACTTTATAGCAATCTGTCCCCTATTCTATGATAAAAGTTATCTTCACCTTATCCATGATGGCTATGAGAATCTAGTTATTCCTAGAGAATCCTTCTATGAAGGAATACATAACACAAGTTGCGACGTTGTCAACTAGTACATGTATATATGGTAAAGAAAATCTTCTTTTAGGAATGCTTTGTTTAGATCCCTATAATCAACACCAATTTCACCCTTTCATCCTTCTTTAATACTAACACTCTGTTGGCCAACCATTTATGGTAATCCACCACCTCTATGAACTTAGCATTCATTTGCTCAACTAGTTCTTCTTTGACTAGTTGGGCCCATTTAGGTTTCATCCTCTGCAGTTTTTATTTTACTAGTTTCATATGTGGCTAAGTCAAGATGTTCTGTTCTGCAATATGCCTATTGATCCCCAACATGTCTTCATATGTCCAAGTGAAGATCCTCTGATATTTTCTAAGTAGCTACTCAAACTTTCTTCTCTCTTATGATATGACATCACTAGCAATGTGCAAGATTTTTAAGTTTTCCTATGTGCCAAGGTTAAATGTAGTACCACTTTTACCTTATTGAGGGAAAACATTAGATGCTCATTATGTAAGTAAGATTAATATATGACATGAATCTCTAAGCATACTGCTCTAATATCAAAATATGCCCAAATGTTAAGTAAAAGAGTATTTAATGCATTTATGTTATGCATAATGTCATAAAAATGTGCATGTGTTGGAAGACAAAACAAATAATGCATACACAAATTATAGGTAGAAAGGGAAGAGGGAGGAGTCATAAGGTTCTTGGTGTCCATAACCTTACCTAAGCAACTCTTGAATATGGTCAACACATCAAGGATGAATGAGGGATACATTTCTAGCCATTGAGAAGGCTCATCCCTTACTTTTGTTTATGTGTGTGTATGATGGCAAAGCAATTCAAAAGAGTCAAGTGAATAGAATATGGAATGATTCAATAAGGGTTGTACGTGTTCACAACTTGCCCTAATGATATCCTTTTACAACCCATACATAAAGATGGAGAAAAATCTAGTTTAACCATGAGAAAGACCAACAAACTCCATTCAATGATTGTGTTCATAGACATAATGGAAAGAACAAAATAAAATACATCACATAAGTAAAAAAAATTAAAAGGAATCTAGGGGTCATTAGCCTTTTAGCCTCTCTGCATCACTTTCCATTCAACAACATACATAAAAGATAAAGATGTGATAATAAAGTCTTAATCAATACTAGAAATCCCCATTAAAATAATGTTTAAAATAAAACATGGCAAATAATGGAAAATAAAGGTCCTTAGTTGTTGCAACCTACCTTATTCCATCCATTTTTAGGTTGAAGTTACCAAGAAAAAAGGTTGAAAATTAATGGAAGAAGATCAAGGCATTGTTATGAATAGTTCTTATAAGCAGTGCTAGTGGTCTATATAGACAAACTTATGATTTGTATATATCACAAAGATGTTTGTACAAATAACTAGGTATCTGAATATAACTCTAGGCCTACTACTAGTAGAAAATTATAAAGAATAAGAGAAAAGGGGGGAAGAAGTCTTGGGGTTAGCTTATGGCCTTTAGAGATACCTTATGCTTAGTATTTTATCTTAAACCTTACGAGTAAGTGAATGGTTATATGCATTCTATGAATAGGTCTATGTTTATGGCTCTAGGTATTCACTTTGGTAGCAATTTGTAAGGAAAATTAGCCCCCCCACACACCTCAAGAGGCGGGATATTTATAGAGAAAAAAGGGTACACCTATGCTACATAGCACAACTTGCATTATATAATCCTCTTTTTCACTCTATATATGAATAAGATTTCTAAATATTATAAAACTTAGGATTTTAAAGTTGTTTATACAATTGAGAAGTTATTTGTATAGATAACTACTTGGTTGTATAGCCAAATAGACTAACTAGGTCATTACTACATATTTTCTACCCTTTATGGCTTTTAATGAGTTATTTGTATAACCATTTAAGCTAGCTATATAGACCACTTGTGAAACTCTAGAATTTTAGTTTAAGCTTAGGTGTTTGAGAGGTAGATTTGGTCTAATATTTTCTTAAGTTTTGCCCTTTTTTTGGCATTATTTTCTTTATCCTTTTACGAATTAATTTAATAAGGTTCTCATCATTAGGCTCACATTGCCATAATCCAAAATTCAATGCTCATAATAGGCCTAGCCTATAGTGTTGAATTAGACTTTAACAAGTAGGGTAGGCCTAGTGTATACTAATTAAGGTAATATCATATATCCCCCTCAATCCTACTCTATTTATTCCTTAAGATAGAAAATGCATAAGGTAATGTAATGAATACAACCAAGCTAAATAGCATAAAGAAAAGATGGGACAAAACTGGCATACCTTCAAAAGCAACTTACAGGGCAAATATAAAATTCAAAATTATAATTTTAAACCATCTTGTTATCATATGGAAAATAATCATGCAATCATAGGTAGGCATTAAATGAGCAAATCCTAACCCTATGATAAAGTTGTTGTTTCAAATAGTTGCAGCCCACTTTTAAGCACCTCAATTTCATAGTTGTGCTCGAATGAGTGGAATCATGCTTGTGATTCTTATCCTTTTATCAATCATTAAGGGGTCGAAAGGATGAGGGTCATACATTAGTATAATCTTATTTTATGAAACGCATTTAGGATTATCAGGGGACACTTAGAAGGCTTCATGATAGGTAAAAACCCTTAGTGTAATCAAATGGCCAATAGGGGGGCCAATATGGGGCAATACTTTGGTACCACCCCTACACTTAACTAGAGTCACCACCCAATTTTGGTCAGAATAAAATTTTGGGTGAGAGAGATTATAAGGGTAATACGTTAATGTATAAGGCCTAATTCAACTTCGCCTCATATGAGATCAGAATCAGAAATTGGATACAGTGTAGAGAAGAGGTTAGGCACTCACAAACCACTTGAATTTTAGGATTTGGCCCTCATATGTCTTCGATTCACAATCAAAATTTTAACCTTATTATTTAATTAGTCCATATTAAATGGCCTTAAACATTCATTTAACACATTTCAAACCATTCATAATATTCAATCATTTATAAGTATTCACCAGAGGGAGAGGGGTACATATGTAAGCATAAATGGGAATTAATCATTCAAACAACTAAATTGTCATGGAATATATGTTAAATGAACCTTCTAACCTATAAAAGAAGGCATATATTAGTCTTAATTGAGTGCATAAAGAAACCAAAGTAGCCCATAAAGTCTACTCAAAGCAAACAATCAAGGAGGGAGCATGCTACCTCACCTTTATAATTTAAGGACCTAGCCTATTTAGTCCATAATGTCCTATATAAAATATCATATTAAAGGTCAATTAGGAGGCCTAACCTACTATTCATATCCATTATTAAACATGTCGAACAAAAGATGAAGCATAAATATGATAAGGGAATAAGATAGCATTAACATACAAGGCATGAGACAATGATCTTGCAAATGAAGGCCAAGAGCTTTACACAAAAAATAAGGATGTAAATTTAGGACTTTAAAATCCTATCCCACAGTGTTTTAAAAGGGCAAATTATGTTTAAAGTGTCAAGGGGAGCACTCATAGACATGCACAAGGCTAGAATGCCATGGGAGATAAGATAAAGATCAATATGCGTAAAGACCTAACCATTAACCACCATATTGAAATGATAAACAAAAAAAAGAAAGGATCCTTGGGTATCGATCCCTCCTCTATTTACATGTTATACCATCAATGTTAAAGAGAAAGAAAAACGAAGGCAACCTAGCCATGAAATGGCTAAGCTACTCTCACATATGATGGTGGACGCTAGAATAGAAAGAACATGAGCACACATCATAAATAAGTACTTAAAATAAGGTGAATTAAAGGATCATAGGGATGGCAAACCGTCACCTTTTCATATTCAACTATGAATTAGCTCTTTAAAGCAATAAGAATAAGGTAAATAATACATAAAAGGAGCAACTTATACAAACCAAAACAAGTATTTTTGGTGATCATTGCCTTAAAGGTAAAGAATGAGAGTTATAAATCTTTGTAACCTACCCTATTTCTACTATAAAAGGCTCACAAAATCATAAAAGAATAAGAAAAACACAAACGAATAACATAAGATAAAATTGGTAAAATAGGTGTTGCAAGCAGTGAAAAAGGGTTGTACAAATTACATAATGGTTTATAAAAACATCCCAGGTCTTTTGTACAACCCACTAGAATTGTTGAAATTCAAAAATGGAAAGAAAAGAGAAAAAAAAGAAAGGGGGAAGAAGTATGAGTCCTAAGATGCCCTATGCAATATCTTTTGCCCTTAGAGGCACTTTAATGTTAGAAATCCCTCCAAATACAAGGGAATGCAATGTAAAGAAGTTATGCAAAGCTTAGTTTTGCCTTGAATTTGAGTATATGTTAGGTACTTGTATTTTTTATGTAGATGACATTTTTTAGGGTTTAAGAATTAATTTTAGCAGAGTTTTGTTTAGGTAGGAAATCCTTTCCCTTTCCCTCAATGATAGGGGTATTTATAGAGATGGAATGGGCATAATTAAGCTCAATGGCTCATATTGCACTCTATTCCTCACCCTTCATAAATAAAAATAAAGAAATTTTTAGAGATTATGGTTTGACTGTGTTGGGATTTGTAGAACAAGCATAATGAAAACACCATGGATCTATGCAATTTGATTAAATTGAAAAAAGGGATGTGATATCCTTACCAATTTGAATAAGAGAGATAAGACAAATGGAAGGTAGAGAGGAGGTTTACATCGGTAACACCCAACCTCAAGCTTGGAGTATAAAACATTGTATTTAGACTCTACCAAATTGTGAACATCCTTTGCAGGTATCCATATGAACGGGTTTTCTCCGAAATGAAAGTGTGTTAGCACTAGATTTTTTCCCACTCTCTAAAACATTTTTCTTAAAATGCGAATGTTTTATGTTTTTAAAACCCTAAAAACGAATGTATATATCTTAACTATTAAGATATATATGTTAATTATATATTTTTTATATACAGAAAACTAGATATTCTTTTTTATGTCAACCTTTAAAATGATAAGGATATCTAACATGATAATATCTCTAATTTACTTAATATATATTTAGAGAGAGTAGAAAATACTATTTTATTTTGATCCTGTTCTAAGTGTGCAACCCTGTATGCTCACATAATTTTGGTAGTGACTCAAAAACTTATTTATAATCCATATGTCATAAGTGGTCTCAAGCAATACATTATGACTACCCAAATTATGTGAAAGTCAATAATCCAACTTAACCTATTTTATAAATAATATTATAATTCTTTTGTCACACTATATCTAAATTGAACATAAGGCATAGGTCATGTCATCCTTGTATAGTTCAATTCTTTCCTGATCTCCAAGTATACTAATATAAAATGACATTGATAATCTTTATCAATTCATTATCGCATGGCCAAATAATCTTTTCAGTCTAATTTATAAAGAGGCTTAGAGATAAACTTCTCATAAATATATGAAGGATAAATTCCTTCCAATCACTCATTTCCCTCTTGTTGGCCCTAGTGCACCAAGAAAGGGGGGTTGAATTGGTGGTAGATTTAAACTTTTGATTATGGAGGATGCTCACAAAAATGAAAGATTAAAGGAAGAGTATGAACATAAGAGTTTTATAGTGGTTCGGGTATTAACCAACCCTACATCCACTCTCCAATTTACCAATTGGTTGTTTCACTCAATCACTAGTGTTTTACAAACTCACACTCAACTTAGTGTTTAGGCTCACACCAAACCTTATAAGTGTTTTCCCAAGGCTCACACTCAACCTAGTATTTTAGGCTCAAACCAAACCTTACAAGTGTTTTCTCAAGGCTCACACTTAACCTATATGAGAGTTTTACAACTAGGCTAACTCTCAAACCTAAACAAGAGTTTTTTATACAAGGGCTAACTCTCAAACTCAACCCAAAAAGGTGTTTAAAGCTCACACCAAACTATATACAAAGAAATAAAGAATTAAAGTAGAGAATTAACTTTACAAGAGTTTTGACACCATTAATGGTTCTTCTCTTGCATTAACATTAGTTTGATGGAGTATTTATAGCCCACATCCACCAAAGAGACGTTACTCTAAAACTATCTCCAAATCTCCAAGATGTGCTAGGCAGATTCAGCATTAAATGCTTGTCAGGCTGAAGTCGCAGTCGTGAATTTTTAATTGTTACTGAAAATACCATTTGTGTCTAACGGCTAGTCCACATGTCAGTTGTTCATTGCTCATCCAGGAAAATATAGTCGTTGTGTTCTAAGCACTCTCAAAATTTGCGGTCGTGATATCACTGTGTCTTGAGCACAAGTGAGACTATGAATTCCTCTGTAATTCAATCAAGGCTCCTTTTGCTGGGTTGCGACTGCGAATTCGCTCATAAATTTCTCTGACCTAGCTTCATCTATTCTTATAACAGTGTCATGGTCGCGACTTAGGGGATACCAACCACGAATTTGGATGTTCTTCTAAAAGATGAAGATTTTGACTTCCATTGAAGATAACTCTTATAAAATGTAAAAACAAAACTTAAAATTGACATTAGAACTTTCAATCTATATTGTCAAGATCAAAAGAAAGCTTTGACTTAGGTTTGAATAACCTAGTTTAACACCTCTATATGACTTACTTCATGTCCAATATCAGTCAATAACATCATCCTGTTAAAGATAATGTTGGACTATATCAAAACATTAAATTCATCATATTGGAATCCATGGTGATTTTCAAGTTAGATGATTAATTTAATACTATTGCATGATAATCACTTGTGACTATATATC
Source organism: Omphalea diandra (assembly GCA_949677035.1). Lineage (NCBI taxonomy): Eukaryota > Viridiplantae > Streptophyta > Magnoliopsida > Malpighiales > Euphorbiaceae > Omphalea > Omphalea diandra. The sequence goes on along the minus strand of CATIWR010031490.1, from coordinate 7,075 downwards.
CATGTAGTTTTCTTATAGCGAGTCGATTTAATACAATGTTTCTTAAATATGTATCTATGTATTTGACTTAATATAACATATTTATGACTAGTAAAATATAGTCATCAATCAAAATACATACTAGTCTTTATTCATTATTATCCCAACAATAATGACCGACTAAAGACAATTTATAATAGAATTCTTTACACCTGAATGTTTTTCTACCAAGTCACATTACATAGCAGTAACTATTCACGAAATTTATCATTTAGCCTTTAATAAAATATATAAAATAGATATTTAATAAAATTGCAACCATGGCATTATTAAGAAAAATATCCATTACAAGAATTGGCCTAAGGCATATAACTAACAGACAGTTGTCCATGCAGCCATAGGGATGTTTATATAGACCTAAGGTTGGTTATACAGCCTTTTGAGGCTTGATGATTCACTATTTTGGAAGCTTCTTACTATTAGACTGTATTGGGTTGTTTGTACAACCATTTATTGGTTTGCATAATCCTCTAAAGTTTGCTGACAGCCATTTAAGTTCGCCACACGACTAATAGCTCCTTTCTCTAAAAAATTTTCAAGGTTTGGTTAAATGGGTTTTATTCAAGGATTTTCTTAAGCTTTCCTTCTTATGCATTATTTCCCTTATTTTTTAAGAAAAAGTTTAAGTTGTTTCTCATAATTAGGCTTACATCCTAAAGACTCAAAATCCAATGCTTACACCCCTATCCTTAATTTTAAATTTATAAAAATGGAAAAAGAAACACAAGTAACACGATTGCACTATTTATCAAAAATTTAATCTGCGAGAGTAAAGAATCCAATGGAAGACAACCATTATGTTATAGTTGCGAGATAAAAATGCAAGATTTGATTTTGTTTTAAGCCTTGGCAAATAAAGAAATGGTTAAGATCTATTTTGATTATAACTTAAACATAAAGGGTGAGTTAGCTAATACTCATTCATAGCTAAACTTTAACTACATAGGAGACATTCTCCCTAGATGTAAGACTTGAAACCTGGTTTTAGAAAATTTTGGTAACAAAGCTATTTTGAGTATATTGTCCCTTAATTTTTATGTATATGATTATGAATTTAACAATTTGATGATGATTAGATATATTTTTAATGTATTTAAAGAGATTATTTAATATATATTAGTATTTTAAAGAGAAATGGTCTTATATTAATGAGATTATTATTTTAATTAAAGTTATATTATTTATTATGAATAAAGTTTAATGAGTTATGTTTAATGAATAATTTATATTTAAGAAATTAAATTTAAATATGTGATGATATTTAATATTTTTAAGATAAGTTTATATAAAGAAAATATATTTAATAATTTAAAAGTTAAAGATATGAATTTTCATTATTTAAGTATAAATTTAATTGGGATTTAAAAAATTTATGGAAATTCATTTAAGTTAATAAGAGTGTATGATTTAAGCATTTTAGTGTTAATTATATTATGTGAATTTATTATAAGTAAATGTCTAAGGAATTTAATTTAATGATGTTAAGGATATTAATTTATTTAAATTTATTTAAGTTCATTGATTAAGTTGATTTAATTGATAATATTATATGAATTGAATTAATTTAAAGTATTTAATTATTAAAAAAAATTAAGTTATTTATGGGATAAAATTTTATTAATTTTTGAGAAATTAAATTAATTTATGAGATATATTATATCATGAGAAGTAATTAATTAAGGATGATTTATTATATAACTTAAAGTAAATTTAATGTTAATTATTTAAGTGAGATGTTATATTTAAGTTTAAGAGATTAATTTAATTTAAGTTAATTATGTATTTTAAGTAAATAATTTAATTATGGATGAATAATTTAAAGTTATGAAAATTAAATATTTTGTATGGTAAATATTTTAATTATGAGAATTTGTATTAATATTATTATTTTGAAAAAAAAAAAGAAAATGAATGAAATAAACAAAATAAAGAAAATAAATGAAAAAGAGGAAAAAAGATGAAGTTTAAAAAAAAAAAAAGGAAATGATTATTGTAGGACTATCACAAACAGAAAACTACTAAAGGAGCTATTATAGTATTAGCATTAAAGAAGATAGTGAAAGAAGTCAAGGACAATGCCAAGATAGATGACTTTGCTATGCAACTTAAACAAATCCAAAAGACCTTGGATGCTAAGAGATTATAGTAAAACGCAAATATTGAAGAACTTTTGGCCTGCAAGCGAGAGAAACCTCTTTATAACTTTTGAATGCCAAAGATCCCCAAGTTCACAGGGATGCAAAATCCTAAGAACCATATCCGATTTTATATTCTTTCCATAAGGGCATCAAAAGTGTAACCTAAGACCATATTGTATTTGTTTGAGTTGTTATTATAGAGATCTTTAAAGACCTAGCACTTCACACAGTCCAAAGCAGTAAGGAAAGAATAGAAGGAGTTATCTGGAGTATTTCAAGAACATTATGCCGATTATTCAAAATTAGAATTGACTCCTTAGCACATGAAGGCTTTGAAGCAGAGTAATAATGAAAGGTTTAGTGATGAAAAAAGATGACCATAGAATGAGGACAAGGCTGACAAAAAGAATAGTGTTGGCCTTTGTGCACCAAGAAGAGGGGTTGAATTGGTGGAAAATTCTGAATTTTAGAGGGAAAGGTTTCTTAAGCAAGAAATAGAAGAAGTAGAAGAAGAATAGAACACACTGAGTTTTATAATGGTTCGGGTATTAATCAACCCTACATCCACTCTTCATTTCTTCCACTTGGATGTTTCACTAATCACCAATGGTGTTTTAAAGCTCACACATAACTTTACAACTTGTGTTTTCATAAAGTCTCACACACAACCTTACTAGTATTTCACAAGAGTAACACTCAACCTAAACAAGAGTTTTACAATCAAAGGCTAACTCTCAAACTCAAACCCAATGGTGTTTAGTGCTCACACCAAACAAAGTAACTCAAATACAAGAAATTGAATGCTTAAAGGTTGAGAAATAGATTTGCAAGATTTTTGCTACAATATATGTTATTCACTTACATTCAAGTCAATTTGGTGGCATATTTATAGGTTATAAACACCAAAGAGATGTTACAAACAAAATTATGTCCAAATCTCTAAAGTATGTTGGGCATATCCTACATTTAATACTTGTTAGATGAAATTCATGATCGAGACTATATAATCACAATCGTGAGATTCACATAATAATAAATTTTGCTCAATTCATAGTGGAGAACCCAATTTATATCTAACGACTAGTTCATATGGCATAAAACCATTGGTTCTTCAGAAAAAATAACTGTTACGTCCCTTTCAACAATAGTGAAAGTCGCAATCTCTATTTTTTCTCTTTAGACGCAATGCTCATTGGAAAATTGTTTGCCCAAATGGAGATGTTTCACCAAAATTGCAACCTAGATCATTATTTTGTTATCACAAATTTTGATGTGCCAACGATTCTTTAGCACACTTGGTATAATCTAGTTGAAGATTTGATTCCCTCCAAGTGAATATAAAAGTCACAGTCATGACATTAGACACGACATTGGCTGCAAAATTGTCTATCCAAAATTTCTCCAACTCTTCTGCAAGATAGTGATCGCAACCTTCTAATTCATGACCTTAAATTAGGATGCAAATTTCAATATTTAAGATTAAGGCTTCCATTCAAATTCTAATGCGATCCTAGCTAAATATCTATAAGATCAACACTTGAAATTCACATTAAAAGCTTTCAATCTATATTAATTCACATTAGAAGCTTTCAATCTATATTGTCAGGATCAAAATAGAGTTTTGACTTAGGTTTGACTAATTTAGTCCAATAATCTCCTCCTTTTTAATTTTGACAACTTAGATTGAATTTACAAAGGATGAAAAATGTATAAGTGTATTCTCGAGTGTGTGAAGTTGAAATGGTTAACAAATTGAAATGGTTGAAATGCTCCCCCTTAATTAACTCTCCCTCTTTGTCAAGATCAAAAAAAGAGAAAGGTTAAGTGCAATGTCAAGCAGTGCAATGGTAGGGATAATTGTAATGATATGATAGCTATCAGTTAAGAATTAGAGTAACATAATTAGAATTTTTACTAAAGAAAGAACATCATTCATCAAACCAAATTTACATTGATCAACCATAGAAAGAACATACTTTGAACTTTTATTAAAAGAACATAGATACATAACACAAGTCAAACATATAAATATGTTTGATCACACACTTAAATGAAAATTAAAATAGGAAAAATTAAAAAAATGAATAAGAGATAAAGTGAGGTAGGAGAGATATCATCAACATCATCATCATTATCTTTAATGAATTCTCCATCTCCTCCTCGTTAGGCTTCATCTCCTTCTTCATTTTGGTCACCTTCTTCTTTTTGGGTGTCTTCTTATTCTTCAAAATTAGGAAGATGACATAAAGTAACACCAACCTTTTCTTGAAAGTCAACTAAGTCACTATGAAGGTGAGAGAGAACAAGGAACCTTCTTTTGATCATTCTCATCTCCTTATCAAGTTTCTTATGGATGGAAGAGAAAGAGATGGAAGAAGACTTGGGGTTTTAGCTTTGCCTTAGCCTTGAAGATGGAATAGGCTCTTGGGTGCCTTTTTCAATCCCTAGCCTTTTTCTTTTAAAGGCATGAGTTATCTCTTGCTTCTTTAACCCATAGGAACTCGAGGTATACATATAAGAGTTGGGATGAATGGCCTTGGCATTGATCAAATAGGTCAAATCAATCGAGTTTTAGGATAGGAGATACTTTTTAAAGAGGAATTTTTCATTCTCATCATTCAAAGCCCTCACAAACCTATATATGTTTGTGATGTGAGAGTGAAGAAGAAATTGGCCTAGGTTTGGTACTCTAGTTTAGAAATTAAAAAGAAAGGAAAGTTGCAAAAAAGTAATGAAATAGGGATCTCTAAATGCCCTAAAGATAAGATCATATGCACCTATTTTAGATTCTACCCTTCGACTAAGAGTGACGATGCACATGAACTCTTGTACGATTTCTTCACAGCCCAGTTATTCATGGAAAATGAAATAATTCCAACCAAGATTGGAAAGAAATGCTTGGATTTCTCCCTTGATGCCAAGGGTTTCAAGAAGGAAGGAAGAGGGTATTTTATTGGATTGGGTGTATTTTATTAGATTGGGTGATCTTGTTAGTGTGGGCCTTATATCTCTCTTTCTCTTCCTTTACGATTCCCTTTATGAGATGAAAATAAAAAGGACCTTGAGGTTGGGCAACACCCTTCCCCTTTTCAACTCTTGTGAGTTTCTTAGGTGCCATGAGGGTCTTGGAGAAGAGAATGTAGGTGAGAAATTAAGAAGAGATGAGAGTTACGATGAAGAATATGATAAAAGTGGAACAGAGGGGTGTGAAGGAGACTTAAATGGGTAGAGAATGGGTAGAAAAATGATTACAAAATAACCAAAAAAGCATTAAATGAGGAAGAGGTACCATTTGATTATCAAATCAATCATTAATTCAAGTAATTTGGCATTGAAAAGCACAATTGCATAATGAATTAACATATTTATAACATCTAACACAATAAGTTATCATGTAATCACCAATCATATCAAACAATGAATTAATATTGATAAGTATAGTGAAGTGCATAAAGTGAGATCAATTATCACCCTAGGGAACTTTCATCTAACATCCCTAGTTCCCTCTTGATAAAGTTCATTCTTTGTTTATTGAAAATATCTGTAGTGTCAATAAATTCTAACATCACATTACCATTTTGGAGATAATCTCTAAGAAAATGATGTCTAATATCAATATGCTTACTTCTTGAATGTTGCATGGGTTTCTTAGAAAGATTTATTACACTTGTGTTATCACATTTGATGGGAATATGATTAACATCTTTGCTATAATCTTTGAGTTATTATCCCATCCAAAGAACTTGGATGCAACATAACCCACTGCCATATATTTTGTTTAGGTGGTGGATAAGGCAACCGAACTTGGTTCTTGCTAAATCAAAAAACTAAACATTCACCTATGAATTGTTAAGTTTCGGAAGTACATTTTCTATCCGTTAAATTACTGGCATAATCCGTATTTGAATATCCAAGAAGACTAAAAGATGAATTCCTAGGATACTAAAGTCTTAAATATAACGACCCTTTTCATATGTCAGAACTCATATTGCTCTGATACCAACAAATTGTGACGACCGTTTTCATATGACAGAACTCATATGGCTCTGATACCAATAAATGTAATGACCATTTCATTTACAAAACTCATATTATTCATGCCCACAATCTGTAATGCTACAATTGATACCTATCAGAGCACTCAACATTTGGGATTTACCTGTCAGCCCCGCGAGGCCATACACACCGGGATTTGCACGTCTGCCCCGCATAAGCTTGAGCCCTTTCTGATACCAAAACTGTAACATCTAAATTCATTTGTCAAACTAATAACTGTGACATCCATTGTTCTCATTTGTAAATCAGCTTTGATACCATAAATTGTAACGTCACAATGTGGCTACATCCAGTACCTATCAAAGCACTCAACATCCAGGATTTGCCCGTCGACCCCGCGATGTCATACACACAGGGATTTGCACGTCTACCTCACGTGTGCTTGAATCCTCTGATACCACCAACTGTAACTATCGTCTTCAGTTGTAAATCATAACATTTCATGTTCAGAAATGCATACATATTATGGTTTATTCATCATACATATATAATCCCATATGTATTTAATGTACACATATGTTAACTAATGTTAGGACCAGTGACCATAACTAGTTCCTATCAAATGTATGTACATGATGCAAGGAAAGAGAGTTGGAATTTAGCCGACGACCTATATTCCATATGTCTCTATGCCAAACTTTATGTACCAAAGTGTCAAAACTCTATGCTTCAGTATCTGAAAAATAGTGTTATTTGGTGAGTCGCGACTCAGTGAATAAAAACAATAATCAAATTCTCATGGCATAATCTATAATCAAATATCATCAAGATACATTGCAAGTATAACAATTGACTATGCAAGTGCAAATGCAATAGCTTTATTTTTGTCGTGACCGAGCAAG
>CATIWR010031488.1:0-79859 GCA_949677035.1 Omphalea diandra | reverse complement strand
ACTATGTGGTGATAATATTTGATAGCCTATGTGGCGATAATATTTGATAGCCCATGTGGCGATAATATTTGATAGCCCATGTGGCGATAATATTTGATAGCCAATGTAGCGATAATATTTGATAGCTCATGTGGCGATAATATTTGATAGCCCATGTGGCGATAATATTTGATAGCCCATGTGACGATAATATTTGATAGCCAGTGTGACAATGATATAACAGCCAGTGTAGCAATGAGATGACAGCCTGTGTGGCAATGAGATAATAGCCTGTGTGGCAAAAACATTTGATAGTTTGTGTGGCAATGATATAATAGCCTGTGTGGCAAAAACATTTGATAGCCTATGTGGCAATGCTATAATAGCTTGCTTGGCAAGAACTTTTGATAGTCTATGTGGCAATGAGATTTATAGCCTGTGTGGTAACAATATATATATAGCCTATGTGACAACTAAAAATGAAAGTTTTTGTGGCAGTGATATCTATAGTCTATGTGACAACAATTTATGACATTATATGTGGCAATAACCTTTGATAGCCTATGTGGCATTTAAGAGGAAAAAATCTTTATTTCATACAATAATATGATGATGAGTTATTTATGTTTAAATATTATGTTATTTGATATTGAAGTATCGTTATGCATTTACTTACTGAATATGCAAACTCACTCTTTTGTATGAAATATTATTTCAGGAAGAGTAGACTAAAGATTGAATCCAGTATACTTTTCGAAGTTGTTGTCTAGCAATGTAATAGAGGTTGGGCCAGTATGCAGTCAGTTAGTATTTTAGTTTGATTATTCATGTATGTTTTGTTATAAATAATTACTAAGTGATGAACAAGAGACATAATGAAAAATAAATTTAATTAGGTCTTTTAAATGACAATGGATAGACTGAGAGAAATTTAAATGATTATTAAATGGGATGTGACACTCTCTATCTCCCACATTCCTCCACTTAAAGCCAACCAGAAAGGGGCGAGCTAAAGACCTTAAACTAACACATTCATGGGGCAATACCTATACTCTTTTCTCTTAGCACACTTTTTTAATTTTTTTTTAGTCTTTATCTAGCTTAATTGTGTTATTTTATAGGTTATGGTCCACAAAGTTCGCTAATCAAAGCATTAACCAAGTTTGGGGGAGTTATCTTTCCGTTTATTTTATTTTTCATATTGTTCCTTGGACCTATTAATTATTTTTTTTAATGAATTATTTGAATTTTAGCATGAATTCTATGTTTTATTAGTTAATTTTTAATTGTTGAAAAGGTCAAAACATGTAAATGGTCATGAGGGATAAGACTCATGACCATTAGGGTGATTAATTGGGAGTAAAATAGTGGCTAAGCTAAATGTATGACCAATTCACATAGTTGTGTATGAAGGAAGTAACATGGGATAGTAGTTGAGGAAGACACATGGCTAAATCACTCACTAGTACACGTAAGAGGGAGATCAAGGTAGTAGCTGAAGAGGCTGCATGCCCAAATCACAAGCCCATAGGCATCCATCCGCATTCCCTTGTCTCAAAATGCATGCCCGTGCATGTTTTCTCTAAGCCATCTAGTAGCTAAGCTAGACGCATGACCAAAATGCAGAATCGTACACCTAGTTACCTTTCCTCAAAATCATAATGCACAACCTTATGTTCCTAACGAACAACCGTACATCCTCACATTTTTTTAAAAAAAACTTCGTGCCTTCCACCTTCTTCATTGTTTTCTTCCTCTAACCCTAGCATGACCATGTGGTTGCTTCCTACCCTTTCTAAATTAGCCTTTCCCCTATTCAAACACCATCAATCTACTCTTTTCTCTTCTAAATCCAACCTTTACCATCTCTAAGTGTGTCAAAACCTTCACAAAAAGGAAGGTTAGGTCTTCAAGTGCCACTCCACCATTGGGTGCATCACTAGTCTTTGGGTATGGAGAGCATGAGGAGAGGTAATAATCCATGAAAGGTTTCTTTTATACCACTTTTAGTTATATGAATCCTTTACATGTTCTAAAACTTCCTAAAACAACTTTTGAGGTGAAATCCTAGTGCTTAGTAACCTTAGGAAAATGATTAAGGCATTCTTTGGTTAGCCTATTATTCCCCCATTCGCACCTCTATCATATCAACCCTTGTTACCTTTTCGAGCCATAATAAATAATCCTTATAGAGTATTATTTAACCTTTGTTTCCTTTACCCATGTTTAGCATTATAACCATATAACCAAAATAATCTTCTACCTCCCCTATCAAGCGAATAGAGTTAGAACTTGGTTATACAATGGTATGTGATGTATTAGATTCGTCATATGCATCTACATTGAAGAATGAACAAAATAACTCATCTATTGTTATCTCCTAGCACCATAAAGGTCGATTCAAATTTGGAGGTGGCATAGTGATAACTTGAAATATGTTTGGTTCATTAGTTTCTTTCAAAAAAAAAAAAAAAGAGCAAAACAACAAAAGGGGATTCAAAGGAAGAATGGAGCCACCTAGAAAATAGAAAAAAAAAGTGTTTTGGATGTTCTTCAAAAAATAAATTTGAGTGGTAATATATAATGATCTTTTGGAATTCATACCATTATCCTAACCATTATTCTAGCTAAATTTCTTTTGCTTTGGACTTAACCACTCTTTGGTAAGCGTAACCCTAAGCCTTACATTATAAGCTATTAAAGACCTCATGATTCTTAAGGTTGCTAGGTTATACATTAATGGAGAAAGGTGAATTAGTTTTGCTTATGGTCATATGTGAGTCTTAAGAATTGAGGGAGAATCTTGCTTAAAAGTGAATATGAAAGAGAGTCAAAATAGAGAATAAACTACAAGTCACACGCAAGCTCTTTTGTGTTTGATTAATTGCGAATTGGGTATGATTGGTATGGAACTTGTCATTATTCTAAGTAAAATTACTTGAGTAAGGAAAAACTTGACTATAACTAAGATAAATCTCTCATTTGAAATTCTTGTTACACAACTCTAACCATGAAAGATGTTATTTTATGCTTTGGCAAGAAAACGATTACTTGAAGACAAATAATAATTCAATTTTGGGGGAATTTGTTTAGTGGATTAACTATCTTATTTTATAGCTTGTTCATCTTGAAACCATGAATTACCATTAAATTTGACATAAAAATAGATCTAATGTATAAAAATGGATGTTTTATAAGTGAAAAGTGATGAAGAGCCAAAAAAGGGATTGAAAGCTCAAACGCATGATTGTGTGGTCTGGGTACACAGTCATGTGCCTTAAGAAGACTAAGACGCAATAACTAAAGGAGATGTATGGCCAAATCGCACGACTATGTGCCTCAACAAGATTAAGAGTGCTAGGAGCCTTCACACGGATGCACAACCATGCTTCGAGCACCCCTTTTTAAAGCAAAAAATGTGATTCTTCATGAGAGTTTTTCTTTTCCTTTTAAAGGGAGGATATTTCCTTTGTTACATGGGATGACTAAGAGATTATTTAAAGAGGAAAACAAGCCAGAATTAGGGCATGAAGGGACAACCAATTGAGGAGTTTCATTATGGAAGAAAAGTGACTTAAAATTTCTAGAGAGATAAGGTGCAAGGAGTCAAGCAATCAAAAAGAAGTTCATGGCTATTCTCGGAGTCGAATTATTTGTTTTCTTTTCTTCTTCTTATTTTATTATGAACTAAATGTTGCATTGGTTAAGGTTGTAAACAGATCTTGTATGACTTTCATTAGGTTTTCTTAATCTAAATTTATTTGGTTTCTTGCATTGATTATTCTAGCAATTATTGAGTATGTATTATTTGATCAACTGGCCATTGGTTATCTTAGTTTTGTGAATCAATAATCAAGAAATGCTTTTCATAAAATGGAGCTTTCAATAATTCCTTTGTTTTGTTTCTTAGTTGAGAAACCTTAACAAATCATTATTATATTTAAAGTCTTGGATTTAGAGGCAATTGCATGATCTTTGGCTTTTGAGTTGAGGAACCTTTAGGTAACATGTTATTGCATGTCGACTTCAACTTGAGAGGGATTAATTGACCACCTCAATGACTTGATAGTAATACATTTTGCATGAACTAGTTAGATAAGGATTAAGGGACCCATAGAAGGTTATCAAGTGAAGTTGAACCCGTAGCTATTCATATCAATTAATTAACTCTCTTCTTCATTAATATTTTAATTTGCTTTATTTTCAGTTAAACTTATCAATCATTATTAATTTTTTAAATAATATAAGATATAAGATACCTAGTACCCAAACTATCCTTGTGGGAATGATATTTGTACTTGTAAAGTACACTTTATTACTTCTGACCTGTGCATTTGCAACTTAAGGATTTTTTTTATATAACACTCACCTGTCATTAGATATGAAAGGAGCAACTTAAGATTTTTGAAGGGCACTTTTTACAGAGAAGTTTAGAAAGTGTTTTAAGTATAAAAAATAAAGGAGCAACATACTATTCAAGATCCTTGTCTAACAGTTCAAAAAGAGTCATTTGAGAAGGGCAAGAATAGTGGAAGAGATCTTTATCACCCTTCAATTGTGCTTTGATGAATTTCTTCTTTCTTTTCTCCTTAGCTCCTATTTCTTGTATTCATCAAGATGATGCTTGAATAATTGATTTTGGATTGCTTAAGGAACATGCTAGGCTAAATTTATTTTTCTAAGGTATTTGATGCAACCATGGAGAGTGGTGAATAATTTATGACTTTTTGACAATGTTGGATTATTACTTTTGAAAGTGAATGGTTTTTGCACATAATACTTGTAATTGTTTGGCCACTAATTACTTGATTTTATTTCATTTTTATATCAAGAGATTGTAAATTAAAATAGACTTAAAATCAGCCCTTACGTTAATTGATGAGTAGAGATAGACACTCAACCTATTGTTATCAGTAGGGATTACAAGATCTAAATGAGTAATCTTAATTTTATGGTTCACATTGAGAAATGGTTATAAAATGGGATTGTTGACTACTTTAGAGAGAGAGGACTTAAACATTGTAGAGCAAACTAATAATTGTGATATCTGATCCAAACTGTCATTAAAGGATGAAAGCATTATGAATTTCCATTAGCGAAATCAATGACCCTAAGTTCATTCATATAAGGTTTTCTCATCAATTGCTCATATTCTCATTGTAGTCGATTTTTCTTCTTAGTTAATCTCAAAGTAATTTAGTTGTTAGTCAAAGTACAATTGAATTGTTATCTACATAATCATAGAATCATCATATTTCAATATTTACACTCAATCTTATGGGGATGATACCACACACTTAGTGCATTATTATTACTTAAACGATCTGTACACTTATTATAATTGGTAAGTTGAAAAACTTATGAAGGGGAACACTCCTAGGGTATCAAGAGTTACAAAAATTCTAATGGACAAAAAAACTACAATTAATTTTCAGAAAAGGTATTATAAATAATTTCATGAAAAAAATTAATATTTTCATTATGAACTTTGAATTAGTTTTGAGATTATTTTAATATTTTAAATTAAAAACAATGAAATTTTTTGTAATTTTTTGTAATTTTATATTTCATAGTCATGATTAATGACCTAAACAAATCAAAATAGGATTAAAATTTGCAGAACTATGAACAAAACAAAATATAATTAAAAAACAATATATATGTATATATATAATAGGTAGTCTGCCTAATCAATTCTTATTACTATTATAAGTGAGGTTATAGTAAATAGATAGAAAAACAAAACTAGTGAAAAAAAAAAGTTGGAGAATGGTATGAAAACTATTGATGTAATGTCAAAGTTAAAGAGATGGATTATATGTGATATAATACTTTGTTATTGGCAAGTATTTTATAACTGACTAGTGTTTTTTCAATAATGAAGCAAATAAAATTTTATATTTTATAGTTAATCCATTAAGCATTAATTTTTTTGTAATATTTTTTCCTATTAAATTATTTAGTTGATAGAAGAAATTCTTAGCTTTTCACTATGTATAATAGTAACTAGATATAAAGTTTTTACAATATTAATATATCCTTGTTCAAATACTAGGTTTTGGATGTTGGGAGATGCTATCAATAAAATAATGATTGTTGGGAGAAATTATTGACCCCAAAGTTGTTCCTTCATATAATTGCTTTGAAAGATCCCAAAACTAAAAAAAGTTTTAACCTTATGATTCAGTGTTTATGCTTGTAGCTTTTGTTGAAAGGTTAACACTCAAAGAAGAAGATAAAGGCATACTTTAAGGAACAATGCTTTGGAAGTCATGCTAGAGCCATAAGGAAAGAATGCTTGAAGAATTGCCTACCTAAAAATATGGACATTTGTTTGACTCTTTATAGCTTTTAAAGATGACGACAAAGCATCTCAAGGTGGCAAGACTTGGGCATGTTGAAGGCAGTTAGTGCAAAGACATCAATGAGAAGTGAAAGACCAAAGCTCTAACAATCATGAAAAAAAAATTCAATGGGCTAGAAGAAAAACAACAAGCATTTAAGTTAGACAATGAGCAAAGATGAAATCTTGGTCATTTTTCTCAACCCTTAAGTCTCCAATGATAATAGAAGAGATCACATCAAGTATAGAGAAGATTCAATAAGCATTGAAGAAATTTAATAGACATTGAAAAATCCTTCAAAAAGCTCCTTAACCAATATATGTAAGCCAATGATGGGGGATGGATATGCCAACATGTAGAAATTCAACAACTATGGAAAAATCTCAAAAGAACAATTTTGAAAATCTCAACTGGCATGGCAAAAGTTTAATAAGCATTTAAAATAAATGTTGAAAATTCAACGTCTATGGAAAAGATTCAATGGGCATTGAAAAGTGTAATGATTAATTTTTCTATAAGTTGTTTAAACTATTTCATCTATCTCTACAGGCTAGTTTATGGAGTTTTAATATAAAAGGATCCATATTTGAAAATTGTATAGTAAAAGAACATCTGAAAAGAAAGCTTTCCTTTCATTGTGCAAACCTATTTGGTGTTGATTTTTGTATTTTGAGGTAGAAAAATCCTAGTGAGTTTATAACTAACTTCAAGTTAGTGAATGTATATATTTTTTTATGTACTAATTATATTTGCTGCCTATCAAAAGGCCTAGACACTTGCCAAGAATCTCTTTTTTACTAAGTGATTAATGTTGATAGGGGTGTGTGATCTTTCTTATTGTTTCACCAAAAGAGATAAGCTTAAAGGTTCTTTATTAGCATGTAAAAAGAAAAGTTATTCTTGAACATAGAAAAGAAAAGTAGAAAAGCCTAAGTGATTACTTAAAGAGTGAATGTAGGCACATTGCCTAACCACTATAAATTTATATATTTGGTTTTTTTTCTCCCTCTCATTTTGCAAGTTTTATTAGCTGCCTAATTTAATCTTCCCCTATTAGACTGCCTTCCTCACCTAAGTCTAACAATTGGTACCATAGCCTTACTTCTTTTACAAGCATAATTGAAATTGGAATATGATCAAATGGTAGCATAAAATGAGTGTGTACTAGAAGGACAATAAGTGGTGAAGTCTCTTTTCTTTAATTGAACTGATTGCCAAAATTAGAAAAATAGAATGTATTATTTCTTAAGGTTAAGATCCATTGAACTATGGAGAGTTATTGAAAAAGGTCCATTTGTTCTAATGAAGACACTTATTGATGGAACTCAAATGGAGAAAGAAATTGATGAAATATTTGAAAGAGAGAAGAAGTCGTAAACAATTACAAGGTTAACTACATGCTCTTTTATGGCTTGAGTAAAAGTGAATACAATAAGGTAAGCATGATGACCACAACCAAAAGAAATTTAAGAGGCCTTGGAGATTACATATGAAGGTATGATACCTTTTTGATGAAGCTAGATGAGAAGATTTCGAGAATGTATCATCATTTCCTCAAAATAGTTAGAGATATTAAAGGCTCTTGGAAAGATATTCATCAATAAAGAATTTGTGAAAAAAGGTTGAGATGTTTATGTAAAGAATGGCTACTTCCTTAGAAAATTCTAAGGATAAAAAAACCATGCCACTTGATGAGGTTTTAAGAAATCTCATTGATTACGAGATGAATTTCGATAGAGAATCTCCATCTCCTTTGGAGGCAAGCAGAAGAAAGTAAGGAGTTACACTCAAAGCAATCTCCAAATACTTAAGCTCCAAAGATGAAGAAATGGGTGATAAGAATGTGGCTCTCATCAAAATAAGAATGTGGCTCTCATCAAAAACTAATTTAGGAAGATGCTAAAGAAGATGCATAAAAAGAAAGGTTAGGTAAAGCTTGAGTAAGTGGAGTGTTATGGATGTGAAAGTGTGTCACATCCAAATCATTTGTCTTAAGGCAAAAGCTGAGAATAAAGAAAAGAAGAAGAAAAAGAAGAAGAAGGCATAAAAAGCCATTTGAGATGACTCAAGCTACTTGAAATCAAACCAATCCAAAAAAGAGCCAAGAAGAACAAAGAGGGAAAAATCCAATCTATGCTTAGTGGCATTTGAGGAAAGCTCTCCATTTAAGGTATAACTAAATACTTTAGATAGTGATTTAGAAGATGAAAAATTAGAGCTTCAAAACATGTTCATTATTGAAAATCTTATGGAAGCTCTAAAATCTACCAATAATGATTTTGTCGAAAGTTTGAAAGAAACAAAACTTTAAAAATAGAATTAATGAAATCGAAAAAAGAATTTTGATGCTTTGAAAATGAAAAATGAGAATTTGCTTAATATGAAGAAATTTTATGAAATTCTTTCATCTCAAAATGAGTCTTAAAAAGAAAGTTTTGAGTTTGAAATGCTCTCTTACCTCTTTTATGAAAGGAAAATAAAAATTGGATTTGATTTTGGATTCCCAACGGACCTCAAGGGATAAACATGGATTAAGTTTTGATTATTCAAAAGCCCCTACCTCAAAGACCAAATTTGTGAAAACTTTCTCTAAACTAGAACTCCTTCTCCCTCATCACCTAAGACATATGTGTATAGTACCAAATGGTCGCAACTCACATGCATAAAGGCTTAAGGCTAAACATTTTTTCATTTATAAGTCTCCAAGATAAAGGTCTAATGATAATGCATATGCCCTTTTAGTTCCTAAGTCCTAGGAAGTCAATTTGTGACCTCCCTATTAATGGACTTAGAAGAGCATTCATATGACAATACTTTTATTATGAAACTTTTGTGATAAGACATACTTTTGCTATGCAAGGTTGAATGATGAAAGTCATATTCCTAATCCATAAGGACCCAAAGAAAATAGATACCAAAAAAAAGGTTGAGTTATAAGCTATAACTCCTTTATTTAGCACTTAAAATGTGATATCCAAAGGTGAAGTAAATTTCTTTGAAGAAGGGACTAGAGCTTCAAGTGACAAATGGCATCAAGCCATATCTAAAGTGTAATGTATCTTTTTCACTTCCTCTCTATTTTAATTTTGATTTATATGCATAATCTAAGGGGTTTTGTTTTGATAAAACCTTTAGCATAAACAACATTGTGTTTTCCTTTACTCCTTGTTAAAATTCTATATTATTGGATTTATTTTTATTGAGTATCTATTTAATGAACCCTAAGGTTTGAAAGATTTGTTTGAAGATGGAGAAGATTTTATACCTTATTTATGAATGCAATAAGAAAGAGGGAGATATTATTTAGTTTTGGCTTATAGTTTTAGAAATATTTTATAGGTTGAAATTTTTATAACAATTGTTATCATTTGACTTTTCTTTGTAGTTTTGGAAGTTTTTGAGTGTAATAGTTTTTATTTAACAATAGGTGTTTTTTAATTCAGGATTATCTTAAATAATTTGTATCTTTGAATTTCTATAGTTTTGGAGTTTTTAATAAATCAATAATTAGTATCATTTGACTCTTGTATTGTTTTGGATTTGCACTAAATAGTTGGTATTCTATGAAATTTTTTTGGTATCTTTTATTTGTTTTTCTTTTTTCATTGAAGACTTGCCTATCTAAGCATGGGAACATTTGTTTGACCCTTTATAGGCTTTTAAAGATGGAGGAAAAGAGTTAAAAGTGAAAGAACTTTAGCATGTTTAAGGCATTTAGTGTAAAAAATGAGAAGAGAAAGACTAAAGCACCAATGACTTTGGAGGAAAATCAATAGGTATGGAAGAAAAACAATGAGCATTAAAGTTAGACAACAAGCGTGAGTGAAGGCTTCCTCATTTCTCTCTATCATGAATGAAGGAGTCTCTAATGACTGTGAAGGAGAACATAACTAGCATTGAAAAGATTCAAGGGATATTAAAGAAATTCAACAAGCATTGAAAAATCCTTTGAGAAGCACATTAACCAATTATGTAAGCAAATAATGGTGGATGGATATGATAACAATCGTGGTGGAAATTCAATGACCATAGGAAAAGCTTAATAGGGCATTTTTTAAGGTCTCAACTAGTAGAACAAAAGTTCAATGAGCATTAGAATTGAATATTGAAAATTCAATGATAGTGGGAAGGATTCAACATACATTAAAAGGTGTAATGACTAGCTTTTCCTAATCTATCAAAATTATTCCAACTATCTATACTATCTAGTTTATGGAGTTTTTATATATATAAAAAAAATCCTCATTTAAAGATTGGAGAAGTAGAAAACATTTGGAAAAATCTTACCTTTCATTGTGTAAACCTATTAGTGTTGCTTTTTATATTTTAAAGCAAAGAAAACCTAGTGAGTAACTTCAACTTAGTGGGAGTAGGTTTTCTTTGTGCACTAATTATACTAGCTACCTATTAAAAGACTTAGACACTTACAAAGGATATTTCCTTTACTAAGTGGTTAAGGTTAGTATTATGCCTTGAAAAATACCAAGGGGTGAGTTGTCTCTCTTTTTCCTTTACCAAAAGAGAGAAGTGTATTGGTTCTTCCTTAGCTTGTAAAAGGAAAGGTTATTCTTGAGCCTAAAAAATAAAAGTAAAAGGCCTAAGTGATTGCTTAGAAAATAGATGTAGGCATATTATCAAACTATTATAAATTCATGTATTTGATTTTTCTTCTCCCTCTCATTTTGCAAGTTTTATTAGTTATCCAATTCACTCCCTCCCTCTTGGGTTGCCTTCCTTACCTAGGCTAACAATAATGAGCTTACTCATGGTAATACTAAACCACCCAATTCTATGATAAGTAAAACTCATGATAAAGTTTTGTGTATTGGTATGAAGTTTGGTAATGAAGAGAGTGCTTATGAATTTTATAAACCTTGTGCTCATAAAATTTGTTTTAGTGTTCAAAAATAGTATGTTAAGTGGACACCAAGAGGACATGCAAAAATGATAACTTTATATTGTTTAAGACAAGGTAAAGAGGTTGAACATGTGAAATCTCATCCAATTTCTAGAGTGAATTATTTAGTACAAATGACTGGTCAAATTAAAATTCACGATATGTTTAAGGTTATCTTGTTCCAAATAGAGCATACATATGAACTCAATCCCACATTAATGAAGCAAATATTAAGGTTGGAAAGAGATATTACACATGTTTATAAAAATATTGCAAATTATGGATGTGGGATCATCTTCATACCCAATTCAGTGGAATAGCTCTTAGACATCAAAAACTCAAAAGAAGAACATACTGAAACACTAAAAAAAAAAAAAGGCTTTAGAGAAGTATACGACTCACCATCCAATTTTTATAAGAAAGTTGAAAAAATAATTTTTTCATATAAAAATAGAAAATGAATAATGGGTTGAACATTCTATAGCAAGCAAACTCCAATATTCACATTATTCCTTCGAAGTTGGCCTTAAAAGTTGGGTATGTCTCAAGAAAGTTATCAAGCAACCTAGGATGCCTAGACATTAGTTTGGCTTCCAAGTCATTAGTTTTTATTCATTTATCGATTATTGATAGTTGCCTAATTTTATCCCATCAACATTCACCACCAAGTAGCAAACATAATAAAAATCAGTCGCAAAATGTAGATAAAGAATGAAGTACAAATACTTAATATTATAATTTAGTGGGAAAGTAAGAATTATAAAATACAAAACATGAAAAAAGAAAAAAAAATCTTCTATCTATATAGAAAATGCAGATAAAAATATTCATAAAATAATAGTATGTATCAAAACAAATCAAAAAGCAACACATGCAACCTAATATACAGATATTTTAGGAGAATATTCATAAAAAGGATTCTAATATTAAGTCACATGCCACGTTATTCTAAGTTCATTGATTTAACGATCATATCTAAATTTTATAGAAAATATAATAGATAGATTTACATATTATTATTCTAAACATGCCACAATCCATCATTATATTGATTGTGGACTAAATAGAATAATTTAAATGACTTAGATTTCTATATTTTGATTATTTAATCTGTTTAATTATTAATGTTCATAAAAAAAAATCAAAACATGAATATTTTTATAGATTTAAATGATACTTATAAATATAAGCAAAATAAGAAATTGAGAGAAAACCCTATTGTGTTCACAACAAGATCAAATGTGCTTCGTCATACAAAAATTCCTTTCATTCGAATACAACACATGGTAGATTTTTTTTTTTTTTCCGCTATCTCTCTTTCTTTTTCTTTCCTCTCTTTTATTTTCTTTCTCCCATTTCCTTTTCCTTTCCTCTCCATTTTCCTTTTATTTCCTTCCTTCGATTTATCTCTCCATTCAGTTGCCCCTACAACTCTAACAGGGATAACAACCTTACAAAGGATATTAAAGGGTGTCTACCAAAACTATTATAGGATATTTCGAGTATATAATTTTATTAAGGAATAAATAAGAAGTGTAAAATATAGGGCAGGTTTAATTTTGGAAAGTATTTTATATTTTCCTTTTCCTTTTATTTGTTTTTCAATTTTTTATTTTCTGAAATAGAAAATAGAAAACAGAAAATCATAATTGTTTATCTAACTTTTTATTTTTCAATTGTTCATGTTCTCATAGTTTTTATTTTTCTAATGAAATTTACTATAATAACTTTTATTTAATATAATATTTATTATTGTGATTCGTATGATAGTATTTAATATTAAATATATTTATTTTATAAAAAATTATTATGTACATTTAATTAATTTCAATAAATCAATTTGTTTAAAATGAAATTTCAACATATGTATAATACCCTACCATATATATAATAGACAAAGTTAAAAAAATATAATTACTAAAAGTCAGTTTTTTAGCAATTGACAAATTTTTATGTAATATAAATATAAATATTAAGTTATATGAAAATATAATTATTACAAAAGAAAAATTATTGATAATAATTTCAATTTTGGTGTTTATATGAAATTATATTAAAAATTTTATAAAAAAACATAAGGTATATTTTTCATTATTAATTTTATTCAAATTATTTTTTTATATTTTTCTAATGTATCCAATTCATTATTTGTGTTTTTAACTTAAATTTATTTACATATACTTTTATTTACTAGTGTATATTTAACAGTATTATTTTATTCAAATATAATGTATTATTGTCACTTTGTAATTTATTTTAAAATACAAAAGTCACAAATAGAAATAAAAACACACTCTTATTGGTGACAAAAGATATAAGATAATAGTAGTGATTGACAAAAGCGAATAAAGTGGCAGTAAAAGGCAGTAACTATATGAAAATGAGAAAAATTAACTACTAAACTAAAATAAAATAAAATTTTAATAAAAAATTTAACTAAGTTTGGTAAAAAAAATAATAGAAAATAATAATTATAATATAATAATATAACTAAAAATAAAAATAAAAATAAAAATAAGTATATAAGGAGGTGAGGAGGAGAGAGAGAGAGAAGGAAATAGGAGAGAGAGAGATATATAAGAGATAAGAGAGAGGAGATAAAGAGAAGAAAAAAGAAGAGAAAAAGGTTTGAAAAATTTAGAAAACATCTTTTTTTTAGTTTTCTAATACAAGTTATAATTTGAAGAATTTAGAAAATAGTTTTCTAAATTAGAAAATATTACAATTAAACAAATAAATTTTATTTTTTAATTTTCATGAAAATCTTTTTTGAAAAACAGGCTTTGTTTTCCAAAACTAAAAAGTCCCATAGCTTTTCCTACTTTATTTCGCAAGCTAGTTATTAGCGTATAACTTTGACTTTTAATATAAGGGCTTACGATAATTTCCTTCCCAAGGATAAAAAACTGATCTTGTGTTTGGGAGAGAGAAAAATAAGAGAGGAAGGAAAATAAGAGTGAAAAATAAGAAAGAAAACTCATTTTTCCTTGTTTTGGAAAGAAGAGAAAATAAGAGTGAAAAAAAATACGGTTTATTTTTCACCATTGATTTTTTCTCCAAAATAGAGAGAAAATATGGGTGATTGGAGAGATTTTTATTAAATTATAATTCTGTCAATTAAAAGAAAGTAGAATAGTAAGGGTGAGCAAAAACCGGATTGAATCGAAAAAACCGACAGAATCGAGCTGGTTCAGTTCGGTTTGATCCTTTAATAAAATTAGTTTGGTTCGGTTATAATTTTAAAACAATTTTGTTTTTGGCTCAGCTTTTTAAATAAAAAACTGAATTAACTGAAGCAATTAATAAATCAAACTAATTTGAATCGGACCAAATTTAAAATTCATGTAATTTAATTAAAACAAACTGAACCGAACCTTATAGGTTTGGTTCGATTTGGTTTATAGACACATAAATTTTAGTTTAATCGGTTTGATTAATTCGATTTTTTAACAAATTTTGGATTGGTTCGATTTTAAGTATAAAAACCTAATGTTAGATTTTTTTTTTTTAGTATTAACATTATATAAATTTTGATTTCATATAAAGTCAATTAAAATATAAACTAATTATCTTTTTTTTTTTTATCATTATACAATACAATTATATATCCAATTGTTTTCTTGAATTAAGAGTAAAATAAGAAATATATAAAATAATATTTCTCTTTCCTTCCATATTTTGCTTTCCAAACAAGGGAAAATAATATTTTATTTTCCCTCCCTTTTATCCAAACATGAGGAAGGAAAATAAAATTTATTTTCCTTCTTGATTTTCTTTCCTCCCTACATGATTTCCCAAACATAGTGTAAGTCTAGGTTATGGTCATCGGGGATTGAGGTGGGACAACACTTTGGTATCATCCTTAGGAGTTATGGAGTCACCACCTGACTTTAGTCAGGACAATAATATGGGCAAGGCAAAATCTAAGCCTAAGCTAAGTCAATTAAAAGGCTCATTTCATCTTAATCTCATTAAAGATCAGGTTCAAAAATTAGGTATGACATGGGGAAGAGGTTATGCATTCTAAACTGGCTGAATATTGGGATCTGGCCTTCAAGCATCTTTGATTCACTTTTAACATCTTAATTAAGTTATTAATTAGTCTAATAAGAAATCATAAGCATGCCTCTAGTGCCATCAAATCAAACAAGACAAGTTTAAGGTTTACGGTATGAAGTTCAATAGTCGATAAAGAATATGAAGTTCCAGCCTTATTCTACCTTAGGGATGATTGGAATGAGTTAGGGTTTAGGGTTTATGTGCTAAAGGGTGATTGTGAAAAAAAAAAATTGGCAAAGTAACACTGAGGTTTTTCAAGCCTTCCCTCCTCTTCAGATGAGGGGGGATTTATAAGAGAAAAAGGGTGCACCAAAGCAAAAAATGATTCTAATTGCATCATGTTCGTATCTAATCATAGAGAAGGAGATGAATCTCCTGAAATTAGGGTTTACATGTGGGATGTACAATCAAAGTTGGGTTGTACATCCAACTTTCAAGGTTGTACAACCCTAAGATTTAAGGAGGGACTAGTTTGAGAAGGTTCTCTTGCTAGGGTTTAAGATAAGGATGTACAACCTTGTCTGCTGGGCTATACAACCCTACTTAATGCGTTGTACAACCTATTAATCTTGGCTAACAACTTAGGTTTTGGGATTGGTTTGGACTTTAGCTTAGTGGTAGGTTTCTCCAAGGTATCCTAAGGCCTTGTTTCATTTTCTTTGGGAATTCCCCTTCCATTCTGGGGAATTTTCAATGATTTTCATCATTGGGCTTACATCCTGACACCTAAAATCTAATACTTATAGGAGCATAAACCATGCATCACATAATGATATATAGATTGTGTTAACTAACATATAGGTGTTATGGCTCTTCTAAAATATTCTTTTAAATGATTATATATCATCATAATCGATTAGAGTAATCTTAAAAGATTTGTAATCAAACTTGTTAGAGTGTATAAAGATATTTAGGAATAAGAAAGCATGGAAACAGAATGAAAAAAGGATATCACATGTGTGGCATCAATTACATTAGTAGGAGCCTGCATCAAATCAAGAGTTTTTTTAAGTAATCATTAACCTTTTGAAGTCTAAGTGTTAAAGTACAAATTTGGCATGATGACATAAATACTAAGAATGATGGTCTTTATGGATATGACAGGATCCATAACCTTAAAAGTAGGAATAGTGTAGGACTAAACCTCAAATGTGTGATGGCCTCGTTTATTAATGATCGAAGTGCACTAGGACTAACTGACAAACAAAGGAATACAACTAAGGAGCTTTTCTCGAATGGACTCTTGGTTTTCATTTTTTGAGGTACTGATATAGCTTATAGTGGGAACTCTGACCTAAAGCATAGAGAGATAAGGCTTCTCATGGTTTCCTTCAAACATATGGGGAGGAGGATCTTAAGGAATCAACCACTGAAGAGGCTTTAACTAGAACATGAATACTCACTCGCCCAAGTACCAGTCATTAATGTCAAGTCTCAAGAGTAATATTCATTTCCTTATTATCACACAAGCATCAGTCATTTAGCTTGGCCACTAATTGCTAAAATAATGAGCCCTCACTAGCATGAAAAGTCAAAGTCAATTGGACAATCATTAAAATGAAATTGTGATGCAATGAGATTCTTACATCACCTCACTAAAGGTTCATCTTTTACCTATAGACTTAAAGGTCCTTATGAGGTAGGTTCCAATGACTTTATTAAGCCAAAATAGACAATTTACTGAGTGATTAAAAAAATCATTATTCTCTTTTGTAATTCCCATTTATATAGGCTAGATCTAAAAAGGATAGAAGTAAATGATATTGAACAATGATGACAATGACAAGCTAGAATTATTGCAAAAATGAGTATAATGCTTACCTCGATAGCTCACCAAAAGCCATAATTATGTGAAATTCTATGATGGGATCAATTTAGAGAATGATACAGAAAAGCCAACCATGTGTAAGTCTTTGAATGTAGGTAGATATTATAGGCTTACGTTGCTAACAATGCAAACAAATATGTTACCTAGAAGGAACAACATAAAATAGTGTACATAACGATTAACTTGTGTAGGAGTGCTCAAAATGGTATTCATATGCACCTAAGATGCAAAAGTAAGCACATGATAGTAGGCTTTATGTTGAGAATGAAATTAAGGAATCTATTGACGTACATCTTGTTAAGTCCATTCTAATATAACTTATAACTAAAAAGAGGTAAAGGACATCAAAATGGCAAGCCAATGAGCATATAGAAGTTGGATGGAGTAACGATCAACTCCTTGATAGGTAAATGAAAAGTTTAGATTAAATCCATCTATCATTCCATGAGCACATGTAAAAGACTGGCATCAACCTAAGTCTACTTTAGTTTGAGGCATCTTATGAACCTTAGAAAACCAGTGTCATGTACACTTATTTTTACCTCCTACTACATGATAGAATACCACCTATGTATTATAGATATATTACTAGTCATTGAATGTTCATTATGGTCAAATTGATTGAATGGAAATTTTTAGTGCACAAATTAAGTTTATGTTTCAAGTCAAAATTTTACTATTATCAATCATTTGCATGTTATATTATATTAGATCCTATTACCATTTGCAATGTTGCTTATAAAAAAAAGCTTGGTAATAAGTTAGAGGGAAAATGAATATACCTTGCTTCAAGCTCTAGATTATAGATGAGTCTCAAAACTGACATAGTTGGGACAAACTCTTTCCAACGTAAGTCATGTCTACTCAATCAAGTTCTTTTGTCATCTAGTTAAGCCATATATGGAATTGCCTTAATAAAAGAATATGTTAAGGTCTATGAGAGTTCAAAACAAAAATAAAGAATTGAAAAATAGCCTAAAAAAAGAAATTTCGCTCGTGCAGAAAATGGTAAAATAATAAAAAAATTAGAAAGAGAAAATATAGGGAGAGAAGTTGAAGAGAAAGAAAATGAGAAAAGCTTTTGTGTGAAAGGAATGAGAATGGATGGCCTCATATAAATATGGATAATGACAAACTTATAATTATTCAATTGCATAAAGAGTGTGTTAGCACACATTTCAAACATAAGGTATAATTTCTCATTTTCAATCTCGCTCAATTTGGCCCTAATTTTTATAATTGCTTAAATTAGAATTTTTTCCCCACAAAGGTCTAAATTTATAATTGAGATGACTGCTAGATATCAAATACTACTACACTATCAATTGATAAACTACCAAAGTATCAAAACATCAGAATGTCAGATTGATAGAATGATAAAAAAAAAAAGATTTTGATGGTAAGAAAACAAGTTAGAATCAGGATAAAGATTGATGAAGACAATTGAAGCCTATTGATAAGTGATGATTTTGATCGACGAACAACTATTACTGAGAATTAGATAATGAATTTTTTGAATTAACAACATTAGGCATGGTGAAGGCAATAAGCCTTTTCAAAATTGATAACTTCAATTAAGAGACAAGTGGCAAGTTTTTGAAGCAATGATATCAATTGAGATGTTGGCAATGAATTTTTAAATTGATGAATTCTCTATTGAAATGAAATCAATAAATTTTTATTAAAGATTAATTGACTCGAGTAGGATTTCTTTGGATTAATTATTTAACTAAAATGAAGTGAAGGATCTTTCAATAAATTATCCCTGGAAAGAGGCTACAAACTTCTAATGACTTAAATCAAGAATGGATAATTACCAAAACTAGTGTTGAGACACTTTAAAAGTAATAGATTTCCAATAAAAAGATATATTGCAAAATGATGACTATACTAGAAAAACAACACCTTGAACTAGTATTGATTTTTGAGATAATGATGATTATAGAATGGTGATACAGTGATGGTAATAGTGAAGATGAGAAAAAATAATCCCCAATAAAGATGATGTTGAGATGTAGGTTAAGAACTTTGAATAGTGTCCCTAATAAAGTAAGATCAGTCAAGAAGAATGTGCTTATTCATTGATTTCCAAAATAATAGTAGAGTTGAGTGTGTAGGAATTGCATTAGCTGGGAAGTAGGCATTAGCAATAGAATTGAGTGTTTAGGCTTTACATCAGTTGGGCATGCTATCTGCAGCAGAGTCGAGAAGTAGGCACTATAATTGTGGATATCATGCATAACATCTACAGTAGAGTTAGGAAGTAGGCACTGCACTCATTTGAAATATATCCAAATGAGTAGGCAATGTAATAGCTGAGATATAGGTGTTACACTAATAATAAAGTTGAGAAGTAGACATTGTCCCTTTTAATAATAAAGTCTAGTGAGGAGGCACTAAGACCAACTCGAGATGTACACATTTCATCTCTGTTGAGATGTAGACAAAGAATTTCAAAGCAATTAAGATATATATAGGCAATTGAACCAAGCTTCAACTGAGATATAGGTTAAAGAACATGGATGTCCTTCATGAGCCAAGACTAAGCTAATGAAGGTACATCCTTTATATATATATATATATATATATATATATATATCTTTGGGTTTATGTTAACATCTTTATATATTGCTACCATGTGTTTTTATTATGTTTTGTTTGAAAAATGTGGTTTCAAAAATATTTTCAAACAATGAAGGGCAATCTGAAAATACTAGATTTTTAACCCAAGATACAGTGGTATGATGATAAAGGTCATATGGTGTATTCCTCAAAATCAAACTAGTTTTAGTATATTTTTTGGCTTAATTTAAATAAAAAAATAAATTTAAGACTCTCTAAATAAGACTATTATGGATAATAATAAAAGTTAAAATTTTTAGAATTATTAATTCATGGGATAAAAATTTGCCTGAGCTAGAGACAGGTTTGTTTTGGAACCAATTCAGATCCACAAAACCTTTGGCAGGTTCACCGTTCCTATTAAAAAAGAGAAGAAATTTGAAGAAAAAATATGTGAAATGCACTTAATAGCAAAGGTTTTGACCCCATTAAGAAAAGGAACTTAATCTCCAAGAAGTCATTATGAATAGAAATGCATAAGAAAATTAGATGGTTTTACTACTTGAACTGTCTTGCAGGAAAATAAAGAGTACTAGCTTGCTTTTATTTTTACCATTATTTCTTTCATTGTAAAAGACTCCATCAATCTCACTAGGTCTTTTACACTATGTTTGGGAAATCACATTGGGAGGAAAGAAAATAAAGAGAAAAAATAAATTTTATTTTCCTTCCTCATGTTTGGATAAAAGGGAGAGAAAGGAAAATATTTTTGTTTTCCCTTATTTGGAAGACAAAATATGAAAGGAAAGGAAAATATTGTTCATATATTTTCTATTTTACCCTTAATTCAAGAAAACAATTGGATATATAATTGTATTGTATAATGATAAAAAAAATAATTAGTTTATATTTTAATTGATTTTATATGAAATCAAAATTTATATAATGATAATATAATTTTAATACTAAAAAAAATCTAACATTAGGTTTTATACTTAAAACTGAATAATTTTTGAAAAAATAGAATTAATTGAATCGATTAAACAAAAATTTATGTGTCTATAAACCAAATTTATAAAAGTTTGGTTTGGTTCGGTTTGTTTCAATTAAATTACATGTATTTTAAATTTGATTTAATTCAAATTGATTTGATTTATTAATACTTTGGTAATTCAGTTTTTGATCTAAAAAACCGAACCGAAAATAAAATTTTTTTAAAATTATAACCGAACCAAATCGATATTTCAAGTTCCAGAAGATTTAGCTCAAATTTGGACACTTTTCCCATGCTTGTTGCGAATATGCATTGGCATTAGCATTTTGTGAAGATCTTTGTAATTCAACACCTTGGAGACTAGGTATTCTAGAAAGTAAAGCTCTAACAAACACACATTTAGAAGTGAAGGAAGAGGCATGACTATATCCAATGTCATGTTTCGCACCAGCATCTCTTTAAAAGCCTAAAAGCAAATCCAATTTTTCTTTTCCTTTAGTAAAATTTGAAAGAGAGTTTTTCAAGTCCAAAACCTCATTTTTTAAATTGTCATTTTGTTTGCAAATGTTTCATAAAATTTCTTTTCAGAATTTAACTCTTTATTTTCCTTTTCCAAAGCATCAATTTTCTTTTTTAAAAATTCTCTTTCATTTGAATCTAAGAAAAGTACTTTTGAAAGTAATTCCTCTTTTTCTTTTCTCAAACATTCAACTTCTTTAAGAAGCACATTTTAATTTCAGAAATGGAAGAAATTTCATTTATTCAAAGATTTATTTTCATTTCTCAAAATCTTATTTATATGAAAAGATTTATCTAAATTATTATTTGTTGATGTTAGGCCTCAATAAGATTTTCTACTGTGAACATCTTTGATATCATCATCAGATTCACATACTTCATTTGGAGAGCCCTTATTCGATTATCCTCTATGGCCATTAAACATTCAACTTTCACTTTCTTTTTGGCCTCCCTCCTTTTTATGCTTATGTTGTAGGAGAATTCATCGTCACTTATGGATGTGGAATTCATTAAGCTCGTTCTCCTTATTTCCTCTTGATGATGGTCTTCTAGCTTCATTGATATACTACTTCCTCTGGTTAGAGTAGGTCCATTTTTTAGGAAGCTTCCACAAGAAGAAGACTTAATGGTTGTCATGATTGTATCCCTCTTGCACTTAAGCTTCAAAAGAGGCTAGGCTATGATAATAAATTTTGGACTGAGTGGCAATGAGGCAACCCAAGAGGGGGATGAATTGGGTTGTAATTGAAAACAAAAAACAGAATCAAAGACAACTAAAGTAGAAACAACAAACGCATAAAACGATACAAGGATTTATAATGGTTCGACAACTTAACTACTCCACTCCCCAAGTTTTCATTTAGACCTTTCTATTTCTTTTTCAAGGCTCAAGAAAAATATTCCTTTTTCTAGGCTAAGGAATAACCTTCCTTTTTATAGGCTAAAGGATAACCTTTTCTTTTATGGGCTCAAGAAGAACATACCCCTTGTTATTTTTTTAGGCATAATACCAACTTTACAACCATTAGTAAGGAAAGATTCAAGTAGTATCTATTTCTCTAAAATAGGTAATAAATATGCTATTAGTGCTCAAGAAAACTTCCTCTAAAAAAGAGTAACAACAACAATCTCACCCTACCCAAATACAAAGTAATACCATCAAAGGTTTGCACAAAGAGTTACAAAGATGTTCACAATGTTTTCTAATCTTTTATCTAACTTTTATAGACTTCAAAAATGCTCCTTATATAGCCAATCTTTGAGACTAGCCGTTAGAATAATTGATGTTCAGTCTGACAACTTTTTTGCAAA
The DNA here is from genome assembly GCA_949677035.1 of Omphalea diandra. Classification (NCBI taxonomy): domain Eukaryota; kingdom Viridiplantae; phylum Streptophyta; class Magnoliopsida; order Malpighiales; family Euphorbiaceae; genus Omphalea; species Omphalea diandra. The sequence continues at coordinate 57,366 of CATIWR010031488.1, read as the reverse complement.
ACTAGCTGTTAGAGATGACAACCCTCATTATACTTCATCAACCACCGTTGAACTTGTAATGATAACTTTTAACATTCATTATCCGTCATTCAATGCCCGTTGGCTTCGACTACAACACTTGTTGGAGAAAGAACAATGCTCGTTGTTCATTTCCATAAAGCTTAAATTTTGTGCTCTATTTTTCAAACTTTGTACATTTGCATTCCATGCTTATTGAGTAATTCATTGCCTATTAGAAACTCCTTCAATGCTGAGAAGGGCCAATACCCGTTTCGAGTTCTAGAAGCTTTAGCTTAAGCTTGGACTCCTTTCCCACGCATGTTGTGAATACGCAATGTCTGTTGTTGGGCCAGATCCATACCCATGGTGATGTCCAACACAACTCAACCTAGAATACTTCTCCAACTCTTATTACAAAAGGATAATGCCCATTGCAAGGTCTAAAAGATTTTGGCAATTTACAGCATCCAATCAATGTCCATTGTTTATCCTTTAATGCTTGTTGAATGGTCCAATGTCGTTGAACTTGTTTAGCCCTTTAATGTTCATTAGGTCTTGGGGTCACATGTTCTCCAATTATTCTCTCTCTAGTATTCATAACAATCTCCCCTTTTAACGTTCGTCAGGTCTATTCAAATCATCCAAAAATATTAAAGTATAAACATTATAACTTCTCTTGGTTTTATTATAGTTTTGTTATCGTTTAAAATAATAGTTTTGTTATCATTCAAAGTAGAAGAGTCAATCTAATGCCTTAATGTTACATGTTCTCGAAACATTCTCCTTTTGACATTCACAACATTGCAATCATCATCCTTCTTATTCATGTATGCTTGCTTTAATTTTCATTTAGATTCTTTAGGTATTCCTAACCTAAAACCATCTCTTTTACAATAATACTCTTTTCTTCACACCTTTCTTATTAACAAGATGTTCATACGCTATTGGATTTAGATTCCCTTATTCTTCTTCCTCTTTATGACTTAGCCCTATTTTTTTTATGCTTAGATTACCTTTACAACATAGTAGATTTTGCCCTATCTTTTGCCTAAGCCACCTTTATGGTTTCTTAACTGAGCGAGCTTTTTTCTCTATTTTCAGAACATCTAAATTCTTTCATATTCCTAAACTTTATAGGATACATATATTATCACCCATAAGAACATAACGAATGGATAATTCCTTTGGCAATTAGAGAAAGTAATCAAATCAAACATTTAACATTTTATTTTATAACCTACATTATAATGATTGCCAACTCATGATGTCATGCAAATTCACATAAGTGGCATGTTCGAATTAATTTAAGAAATGCCATATTTTATATCTTTTGGTTTATAACAAAAGAAGATGTTCGATCCTTGAAAGTTCACAAATGACTAGATTGACGAATTCAATAAATACTCCACTGAAGAGTGCTAAAGATGCATGTCCCATTTTCCAAAATTGAAAAGATAGACCTAAGTTGATCTGGGGTAAACTCAAGGTATTTTAGCCATAATGCATCAATGTTAAACTCCATTTAATTCATTAAGTTTAAAGCTTTTACTTAAGCTAATGTTAATGTCATCTATTGTTTAATCAATAATGTCATCTATTGTTTAATCAGATTGACATAGATCAAATGATCCTTAATTCTTCTACTTTGCCATCTCATGAATCATATAGCTAACATTTGATTCATTTTTTAACTAGCTAATAAAACTATTTCACAATGAAAGGTATAACATTCCTCTTGTTATTGGCTAGCCTTTAAGAAATTTCAAGCCAAAATTTGTTTTTCATGTCCTTAAGATTGGGCCTAAAGGGATGATTCTTAAAATATTTTTAATCAAATGATTCAGTATGAGGTTCATATAGTTGCTCTCAGTATCATAAGTGCCTTTAATTGAATGTTTAGAAATAAAAGGTTCCCTCATATTTCCTTAGGAAGTTCGATTCCAAGCCATTTGGTGTAAGGGTACAAGGTTTTTCTTAGTTGTTTTCAAAGAAAATGGATTGTCCTAATTCGATTCAAAAGGTCCTAATACATAAAGTTCTAAAGGTAATCTATAGATAACTATTTTTTAATAATCTCTATTGATAAAAATGTGTTTAGCTAATACCAAACCTGTATGCAATCTTAATGCCTTTGCCAAGAATCATTCATAAACCAAGTAAAGAAAATTCTGATTCCCAATAAGACCTTTAAACAACCCATACTTAAGAACCTTTGTAACAAAAAATTAAAGGTTGTTTAATGTAAACCTAAGATTAATTAAGACAATTTTAAGTTTAGATTAAACTAAGTTTGAACATACTAAGCCTTCACTTGATAAATTCACCAAAGTTCTTTTAAGAATACAAGAAAGGAATTATCTTCACAAAGAAATTTGAATATATTGAATAATTAGCCACGTGCATTATTTTGAAGCCTTACATATGCATTATGAGATCAAAATCCTAATAGGTGTTGAACCTAGCTTGGGAGTTTGGTGAACCAAACTTGTTTTGATGATTGCAAACACATCTAAAAGCTAACTTTTATCTAAGTTGGTGTGTATAATCTTGCAGGTATATCAATCTTTTGGTCAAAGGCTTTAGGAAAAAGAGTTTTGGTAAAAACTCTAAGTATTCAAAGCCAACGGGTGTTGCTACATTTCAATAAGCGTTGATACTTCATCAACGGGCATTGAAGATTCTCAACAGGCATTGGAGCATCACCCGAGTATGAGTAAAGGTCTTTAGACCTCTCAACCAATGGCTCTCTTAAAAGTCAACAGATGTTGGATGAATCAAACACTTGAGCCTTGGAAGTTGATATTCAACAACTAAAATTATTATTTTGCAATGGACGTGGCTCATCGATATCTCAACAGGCATTGCATTTTCATAATAGAGGTTAGACCAAGTGACTTGATGTGAACAGAACTCTCAAAGTCTCGACATGGGCATTGAATTTTTACCAACAGGTGTTGGAAAAGCTCATAGGCAGAGCTAAAGTTTCTAGACCCTCTAATGGGACACCTTCATATTTGCAACAGGTATTAAGATCTTTCTCAATAGGTATTAAAATCTTGACAACAATCATTGAAACACTATAGAAAATCTTTTAAAAAAGAGCATTAAGTTCACTTCCTCCTAGAAACCTACAACGAGTATTGTCCATATCTCTACAATAATTAAAGTTAAATTCCAACAGGCATTGAAGGAATTGGTAATTAAAAATTGAGAAAGTCAGAAAAAGAGTGTCTAGGCAAACCTCTCTTTTATATCTAGTTCCAATGAGATCAACGATCATTGAAGTTATATTCTCACCTAACAACGGGCGCGGAGATTGTCCAACAGACATTGAGTGACTAAACTCTGACATGGAGTGATAGCCTTCTTTCTAATGGCTAGTTATGTGTCTTTGCTAATAAAATGACCCTCCCATAACAGAAATAAGTAGAGAAAATAGGTAAAAAAAAATGAGTATTTTCTGTTATGAAAGCAATCTTTGAATAAAAGGGGTGAAACAAGTATGATCTAGCTTTAAGGGAAGATCATTGTCAAAGGCTTGCAAAAGTTATTTTCAAAATAGAGTTGAAGAATAAGCTTTAAGATTTCTCTCAAAAGTCTCAACCAAATCAAGCATATCTTATAAGTGTATTCTATATTGTTTATTTCTTGAGTGAGAGTGTTTTTTCTCATCTTTGAAGCTATAAATTCTTTTGAGAAGCTTTTGGTTAAGAGATTTTAGAAGATCTAAAACCATTTTTATGAAAGGTATAAGGTAGTACCTACAAACTACTTTAGTAAACAGTTTTAGTAGCACACAAAAGTCTATTTATAACAGCTTGGTAGTGCCCATAAACTACTTTTGTAAAGGTGGTTGATAGCACCTATAAGTTATCCAAATAATGAAAGGTTCTAATAAGAAAACTAAAGGAAAGGACATAAGCAGGATTGTGTCAAACCTCTATAAACTGACTGTCTCGATTCTTCATTATTTTCACATTTATTTTTAATTATTTTTACTTGTCATTGCCCTATTCAACCCCTTCTAAGGCACTAAGGGACAATAATTGGTATCAGAGTCTATCTCTATATCAAAGCTTAAGTGCTCAAAGTAAAGATCATGGCAAGTCATTAGGAATCACAATCAATCCACAAGCCACCATTCTTCAAAGGAGATGACTATAGGTATTGAAAAAATAGTATGGAGATTTTTCTAGATAATGAAACCATATATCTATGTCATTGATTTAAATTCTCTTATTAACCATGATGCAAAGTGTCTAGTATTTATAGTGGATGAAGGTAAAACTTGGCATAGAAGGCTACAACATGCTAGCATGGAACTCCTCAACAAGATGGAAAAGAGAAACTTGATTAAAGGTCTACCTAAAATTAAGTTTGCAAAGGAAGGAGTTTGTGAAGCATGTCAAAAGAGAAAATAAGTAAGATCTTAATTCAAAGCCAAGAATAAGGTAAGTTCATCTAGACCTTTATAATTACTTCACATGGATCTGTTTGGACCTACAAAAGTGTTTAGCTTAGGAGGCATACATTATGATTTGTCATAGTAGATGACTACTTTAGGTATACTTTGGTATTATTTCTCCTTCATAAGGACTCTTGTTTTGATGCATTTAAGACCTTTGCTAAGAGAATTTAAAATCAAAAAATTTGAAAATCTCTTTAATTAGAAGTGACCATAGAGGAGAGTTTAAGAATGCTAAGTTGCATAGCTTTTGTGATGAGTATGGTATCTCATACAACTTCTCAACTCCTAGAACACCACAACAAAATGGTGTGATAGAAAGAAAGAATATAACACTTCAAGAGATGGCTAGGACCATGATAAATAAGTACAATCTTCCTAAGTACTTTTGGCCTAAAGCTATAAACACTTCTTATTATGTCTTAAATAGAGTCTTTGTCAGGCCATTATTGAAGAAAACTTCCTATGAGTTGTGGAACAATAGAAAGCCCAAGATTGCATATTTTAGAGTTTTTTGTTGCAAGTGTTTTATTCTAAAAACTAAAGACAACCTAAGTAAGTTTGACTCCAAATATAATGAAGAAATTTTGCTTGGATACTCTACTACTACCAACAAAGGGTATACAATCTTTAACAAAAGAACACTTATTATAAAAGAGTCTATGCATGTTGTATTTCATGAATCTGACCCTACTTCTTCAAGAATAGAAGAAAATGTTGATGATCTTGTAGGTCCTATGAGTGAGCTAAACATTAGAAAAGATAGGAATGATGTGGACAAGCCATAAGAGATGAGGAGTGAAGAAAATACAGATAAACCTTTTCCTACTCCAAATGAAGAGTAAACTTGGTTGGAAAGGGGCTGAGTCTTCAAGAAAGATCATCCAAGAGATCTCATCATTAGTGATCCTTCAAGTTGGGTAACTGCTAGATCATAATTTAGAAATGCATACATCAATCTTGCTTTTGTTTCCCTTACTAAGCTTAAGACCATAAATAAGGCCATTAAAGATGAATATTGGGTACTCGATATGTAAGATGAACTCAATTAGTTTGAGAAGAACAAAGTATGAACTTTAGTTCTTAGACCTCAAAAACATTTTACTATTGAAACCAAGTGGGTCTTCAGAAATAAGTTTGATAAACATGGAACCATAGTTAGGAACAAGGCTCAGTTAGTAACCAAAGGTTATAATCAAGAAGAGGGAATTGACTTTAATGTGACATTTGCACCAATAGCAAGATTAGAAGTCATTAGGATTTTTCTTGCATTTGCATCTCATATGAATTTTAAATTATATCAAATGGATGTCAAAAGTGTTGTCCTTAATGGCTATATTGATGAAGAAATATATGTTCAACAATCCCCTGGTTTTGAAAGCCATTATTTTCCTAACCATGTGTTCAAGCTCACCAAAGCCTTATATGGTTTGAAGCAAGCTTTAAGACCATGGTATGAAAGGTTGAGCAACTTTTTTGTAAATTAAAGGTTTTTCGAAGGGTTGGTAGATACAACACTATTCTTTAAAGAGAAGAATGGAAACTTATTAATTATGCAAATATATGTAGATGATACCATTTTTGGTGCCACTAATGTTTGCTTATGTGAAGATTTCTCCAAAGTAATGAAAAGTGAATTTGAGATGAGTATGGTAGGTGAGCTTAAGTTCTTTCTCATATTACAAATCAAATAAGGGAAGGACTGAATCTTCATCAACTAAGCCAAAGACACAAAGGAATTAATCAACAAATTTGGCTTGGAGAGTAAAAAATCATGTAAAACTCCAATAAGCACCAACATTAAGCTAAACACAAATGAACATGGTTAGGTTGTAAATCAGAAGCTACATAGAGGTATGATTGGTAGTCTTCTCTATCTAATAGCATCTAGGCCTGATATTATGTTTAATATGTGATTATGTGCTAGATATCAGTTTAATCCAAAGAAGTCTAATTTGCATGTTGTAAAATACATACTCAAATACCTTATTGGCACTCTTAACTTAAAACTTTGGTATCCTAAGAGTTTTACATTTGAGTTGAATGCATTTTCATTTGCTAATTTTACTAGTTGTACCTTAGATAGAAAAAGAACTTCAGGCACATGTCAATTACTAAGTCAAAGTGTCTTAGAGTAGGAAAAATTACAATTTAGTTGCTTTGTCAACTACTGAAGTAGAGTATATGGCAATAGGTCTTTATTATGCTTAAATTCTATGGATGAAGCAACAACTTCTTGATTACAAGGTTATGGTAAATCAAGTAGCCATTAAGTGTCATAACACTAGTGCCATCAATCTGTCTAGGAATCCTGTTCAACATTCTAGGAGTAAGCATATAGATATATGATGTCACATTCTTAGGGATCATCCTAATAAAGGTGATATTGTACTAGAATTTGTTGATACCGACCATCAATTGGCAGATATTTTAACTAAACCTCTTTATGATGAAAGGATGCAATTCATCAAAAGAGAACTTGGGATGATTAATGGAAGTAAATTCAATTAACTTCAACATATTCTTCTCTTTCACCTTTATTAATCCATGCATATTGATCGGTTGATGATTGATATATTGCTTGAAATGATTACTATTAAAGTCTTTAGACTCTATAAGCTAAAGATTTTAATTATGTATTATCTTAATCAAATGTCCCTATATTAATTAAATTCATGACTATATCATTGAGTTTGATTAATAATTTACATCAGCTAAGTTTTCAAAATAATTGCATATTTGAAATATTTGTTTTAAACTTAGTTTTGTTTTTGAAAACATAGCCAACGACCATTGTGTGTTTCCCAATGATCGTTGTGTTATTGGTGAGTTCCATATTTTAGCTTATGTATGTCCCCACAATTGTTGTGCTTCCTAACGATCATTGTTCTTCACTCAATAGGCTTTGCAAACAACCACCATCGTTGAATGAAGAACACTTGCTTAATCAAGCTAATGGTCATGTCCAACAACGATTGTTCTATTCAAAACAACTGTTGAACACTCCCAACAGTCATTTTTTAAAAAAAGTCAAAAGGAGCTCACTAGACTTCTATATAAACCTTTCAAACCTTAAAGTTGGCTTACTTTATGCTATTAATGTGTGCTTTTGATTTGTTGTTGTTATTTCATTTGCATTCTTACTTACATCAATCCTCAAACACCTAACCAAATGGTACACAAACTTGACAAAACCAAGAGATATAAGCAACTAGTAAGAAAGAACCCTCAACCCTCCTACTCAAGCTCAGAGACATAGAACAATTTAGCTTTAATACTTACATAATAGAAGAAAAGGACATCTGAACCCTCTTCTGTACCACAAGCCTCAAAGAAATCCAAAATTAGCCTAAAATTGAAGGAAAAATGGAAAGAAATAAAAACATGGCAAACCCCTCTCATTGTTCAAAAATTCCATCTTAAAATAGAGAAAGAAAGAAAAGGAATTGACTTGCAAATTACTTAAAAGACATCTTAGGGGAGGTAAATTCTTCAAATAGGGTCTTCTATAAAGGTATGGATTAGCAAAACAAGTGAAGGAATTAAAAGAAGGGATAGGGTCTCTTTTGTCAAATAAAATAGCCCTTCTATTTAGAGCTCACAATAGAATTTCTCACTATATTGAAAGTTCTTGGAAGTGATTCCATGCATATGCATAAGAAGGTATGATCAATTTCAAACTTTTGGGCAAAAAATACACACTAAAGCTGAATGAACTGTCAAAATGCTTCGATGCCACCACAACTGGAATAACAGAGCCTCCTCCCACCTTCAAAGTAGATGTAAATCAATTCTAAAAGTCAATAATGGATGGGAAAAGCAACTATAACAATAACAACAACAAGGCATCAAAGATAAAGAGCCAAGCCTTGAGAATAGCTCACTATTTCATTACATGGAACATCAAGGACAAAGCTCAATCCAATGGCAACTGCACCATCATTGACTTGTTCTATATTTAATGCATGAAGAATAAGTAACGAATCGACATACCCTTATTCTTAATGCAAAGGATTGATGGACAAATAGATAAAGGTAACGAATTCATGATGGGACACTATATTACCAGAATTGCCAAATATGTAAAGGCAACTCCCCTAACAGAGGAAGAACTTGAAGAAAAGAACATTGTATTGGAAAAACTGTCACATAATAAAACTAAGAGTAAAAGTCAAGGGGAGAAGCTATGAGAAAGCAAGCTAAGGTAAAGGAAAAGGTATATTTACATGAAAAAGATAAGGAAAATGTATTACATGTGACTTGATTTACCAAGGGTAACAGGTATATATACGAATTTGTTTAACAGTGCATAAAATTTGAAATAAAGGGGGGGAGTAACATGATCAATTAAAACTTATGCATTTGAATTTGAATCATATTATTTGATAGTTTGATATACTTAAGGATCATATGATATACATTTCTCAACTCTTACAAGATTGATTAACCCTGATAAACTATTTATTATTATCAAAAAGAGGGAGAATGTTAAACCTATCTTGGGAGTTTGGCGAACCAAGCTTATTTTGATGATTACAAAGCTAACTCTTGTACAAGTTGGTGTGTATAATCTTACAGGTACGTCAATCTTTTAATGGCTTTTAGAAAAAGAGTTTTGTTAAAAACTTTAAGTATTCAAAGCCAATGGGTGTTGCTACATTTCAACAGACGTTGGTACTTCATCAACAAGCATTGAAGATTCTTAAAAGACATTTAAGCATTACTCGAGTATGAGTAAAGGTCTTTGGACCCCTCAACCAATGACTCTCTCAAGAGTTAACAAACGTTGGATGAATCAAACACTTGAGCCTTAGAAGTTAATCTTCAATAACGGGTATTGTTGTTTCGCAACGGGCATGGCTCATCGATATCTCAACAAGCATTGCATTTTCTTAGTGGGTGTTGGACCAAGTAACTTGATGTGAACAAAACTCTCAAAGTCTCAACATAAGCATTGAATTTTTACCAACGAGAGTTGGAAAACCTCCCAGGTAGAGCTAAAGTTTCTGGACCCCCAACGAGGCATCTTCATATTTGTAACGAGCATTGAGATCTTTCTTAACGAGCATTAGAAGCTCGCTAATAGTCGTTGAAACATTGTAGAAAATCTTGAAAAATAGAGCATCAAGTTCACTTCCTCCTGAAAAATTACAACGAGCATTGTCCATATCTCAATATGAGTTAAAGTTGAATTCCAAGAGGCGTTGAAGGAGTTGGTGACTAAAAAATTAAGAAAGTCAAAAAAGAAGCGTTTAGGCAAATCTCTCTCTAACAGCTAGTTTCAATGGACATTTTGATGAGATCAACGACAGTTAAAGTTATATTCTCACCCAACAATGGTCATAGAGATTGTCCAATAGGCATTGAGTAACTACTTTATAACTAACTACTTTGTGACATAGAGTAACAACCTTCTTTCTAATGGCTAATTATGTATCTTTACCTATAAAAGGGTCGTTCAACAACAAAAATAAGTAGAGAAAAATAGTAAAAAGTTATTATTTTTTTTATGTAAAAGAAATATTTGAATAAAAAGGATGAAACAAGTATGATCTAGCTTCAACAAAAGATCATTGTCAAAAGCTTACAAAAGTTATCTTCAAAACAGAGTTGAAGAACAAGCTTTAAGACTTCTTTTAAAACTCTCTACCAAATCAAGCATATCTTATGAGTGTATTCTATTTGTTTATTGCTTGAGTAAGAGTGATTTTTCTCATCTTTTAAGTTGTAAATTCTTTTGAGAAAGCTTTTAGTTAAAAGATCTTAGAAGATCTAAAACCATTTTTGTGAAAGGTCTAAGGTAATACCTATAAACTACTTTGGAAAATGATTTTAGTTATCACCCCTAAAAGTCTACTTGTAATGGCTTAGTAGTGCCCAAAAACTACTTTTGTAAAGGTGGTTGATAGCACTTATAAGCTATCTAGATAATGAAAGGCTCTAGTGGGAAAACTAGAGGAGTGGACGTAGGCAGGATTGTGTCGAACCTCTATAAACTAATTGTCTCGATTCTTCATTATTTTTGCTTATATTCTTAATTGTTTTTACTTGTCACTGCCTAATTCAACCCCTTCCCTCCCCTTCCTTTTAGGGTACCAAAGGATAATAATAAGAAAAGAAAAAATTGAAGTAGGACTATTCTCCAAGTAGTATTTAGCTAAAAAGAGAATTAATCCTTTCAAAATCCTATCTAACATTCCTAATTAAAGAGAACAACTAAAAGAAATCCTGAGATGAATAGGAAGCCTTTGCCATCTAATAAATACAAGGAAGAGGAAGATATGACAACTGATGGCAACTAAGCAAATCATTGACTATTCTTGTTATATATAGATGCCACTTTCAAGATTCCTCTAGGGTTCCTTGGACACCACTTGTATGCATGAAAGCTTTTTAGAATCTTGTGGAATCTTTTAGAATTTCATGAAACCTTCTAAACCTTCTAAATGTTTCTAGATGCATTTTTTTAGAGCAAATTGTTCCACTTATAGAGTTCGACAAAAATTCTTTATTTTGAGATGCAAAATATGATAATAAAGTGCATAAATAATTATTTTGTCCTTGTTTTAAGCTTTCTTCAAACACATTCAATTGAGCTCCAATCACACATGTTTTGATTCTCCAACCCAAGTTTAATCTCTTGCTTCGCGAACACTCTTAAAGCATCCTTAAACTTCTTCATGCATGCTTCAGTCATTTGGCCATCATATGTGAGTGGTTCATCTTGCTTGTTGTTTGACTGGATTACATCACCTATTTAGATGTTTCAACTTATAAGGCTGGATTTTCTAAGATCTTGTTTCTACCTTTTATGCATTTACCCATTTTCAACAATTCGTGGCTCAATTATTATGAGGTTTAAAGCAATGTCAAGGTCAAGTTAAATTACTTTGATTTTAAAAAAGGCATATCAGGCTCTATAGTTTCACTTCTTTAGTTCTTAAAAGGATAATTAAGTGAGACAATTTTAGCTATGGCTCAAGGAAATTTCAAAAGGATGTTCAAGAGTGTATAATTTAATATTATATCTATTTTTAATGAAATTATCTCCTCTCATTATTTTAGTTTTCTTACATTTTCTCTCCTTAAGAGTTCTATCATGCCTTTGGCCATGATCTTAAATAAACAAGTTACGCCATCAAATATGAATACAAAAATAACCATAAAATGAATAAAAGGAGCTTACACATTCATTAGCAACCATCATTCTTTTCCAAGGCCTATCAAGTAAACTCTAAATTGTTTGATATCCCTTAAGATGATGCATCTCTTTTTAGAGTGAGCAAAAATTGGATTGGACTGAAAATTGACCGAACCGATTTATCTCAATTTGATTTGATTCTTTGTTAAAATCGATTCAATTTAGATCAATTTTATTTTTAAAAAATTTTTATTTTTGATTTTCGGTTTGATTTTTAGACAAAAAATTGAAAAAATAAATAAACTAAAATTATTAATAAATCAAACTAATTTGAATTAAACCATTTTAAAATACATTTAATTTCATCAAATTGAACTGAACTGAATAAAAATTTTATTGGTTTGGTTCGATTTATAAGCACATAAATTTCGGTTTAACCGATTTAGTTTATTTGATTTTTTCAAAAATTTTGGTTCAGTTCAATTTTAAATATATAAAATTTGATTTATTTGATGTTGGTAAAAAACTGAACTGATTGATTGCTCACCCCTATCTCTTATTATAAGAAAACTTTTTAGCACTGAGTGTTTACAAACTGAAGTAGTTCGTAATAAATCTATATGTATGAGAATGAAGATTCATGTTTCGTTTAGGCTATCCAGTTTTGAGAGTAGTCAATAGAGTCATGATCAAAAATATTTTTATTCTGTATGGAATTGACATAAAACATGTTCACAAATTACTCGATCATGACATGCGTTATTATTAAAGCAAATATCACAAAAGAGAACAAAACTAAAGCCCACTTTATTAAACATGGGAATGAACACATCTTCTTATATAAGCAAAAGGGAGGAAATAAATTAAGAGATTTAAACAAAACAAAAGATGTTATCAAACAGTAAAAACATGTGTTCAATCCTTATACATATATTATATAAAAAAGTTGCCAAAAGGAGGTTTCACCAATCTCATATTTGATAACCCTTCCTACCTATTTCCTAAATATTCCAAACATATGCCTATTCATAATCTGGTTTCCATTTTTTACAATACTTATTTCCTACTAGCTGAACAAAATTAGTCACCCTTTCTCTTTTCCTTTCCACAATATAGGGAACTCCATTTTCTACCAAGGATTAGTCTCTAAGTTAAGAATAACACCATTATCGATGGGGTTCTAAATCATATGGTGAAGATGAGTGCACTCGTTGGTGTAATGGCCAACCATTTGGTGAAAATGATAATAAGCATCACAATATAAGTTTTTATAATATAGGTTTGATGGTGGTTTAAAGGGTAAAGGGTGAAAAAGCCCTTTTTTTTTCTTTAATTTCTTTAAAACCTTTAATATTAGTATTCCTAAATTAGAAAACTCTTGGTTCTATTTCATAACATTATTAACCCTTTAGAGGTCTTAGTTGGCAAATGCATAGATTGGATAATAAGAATTAAGACTAGTGGTTTATGTTAGGCTATATGAGGAAGGCAACCCAAAAGAGAGATAAATTGGGTTGTAAATAAAAACTTTGATAAGGAGGAGGAAAAAAAATTAAAATAGAAGGATTTATAATAGTTAGGCAATGTGCCTACTTCCATCCCTAAGTAACCACATAGGCCTTTTACTTTTCTTTTTTCGAGCTTAACCTTTCCTTTTGCAAGTTAAGGAGAATTCTCTATTTTAATGAAGGTAAAAAAAAGATAACCTAGCCCTTGATATTTTTTAAAGCACAATGCCAATCTTTAACCAGTTAGCAAACTAGTGATCCGTAGCAAGTGTTTATGCCACTAAACTAGCAGTAAATACAATTTGTGCTTAAGAAAAACCTACTATCACTAACTTGTAGTTAGTTACAAATGTGCAAGGTTTTCTCTACTCAAAGTACAAAAAATAACACAAAAAAGTTTGCAAAACTCAAAGATAAGCTTTCAAGACTTTTTCAAAATATTTTTCATATTTTTTAGTCTTAAAATGAGGGTCCTTATATATGATAACAAAAAAAAAAAAAAAAGCCAATAGAGACAAATGAAATAGTTTGGTAGCTTTTAGAAAAACTAGTCATTGTACACCTCATCTCCCGTTGAATTTTTTCCTTGATCATTGGATTTCCAATGTTCCTTTATAATGTTTGTTACGTATTTATAATGCCATTTGAGATTATCAAAAAAATGCCTCATTGAACTTTATGATCATTACCATATTGATCCACTATCATTATCTTATACAAATTAGTTAAGATGCTTCTAAAAAGATTTTTTAATAGCTATTAGATTTCATCCATACCCATTAGACACTTTTAACCCCTATTTTGAGCTCTTTCATGATCATTATGTCACCTTCATGTTTGATAGAAAGAAATGAGAAATTCTTAAAGATTTCCTCCATGTATATTGTTCATCTTCAATGCTTATTGTTTTCCTTTCATGTAGATTGGTTTCCTCCACGATCGTCGGAGTATCAGTCTTCTCTTTCTCCTCTCATTTTTACCTTTACACCAAATACCTTTGATATGCTTAAGTCCTACCATCTTGAGATGTTTTGCCTCTAACTTTGTTAAAGGTCAAACAAATGTCCCTATGCTTAGGTAGGCAAATCTATCAAGCATCCTTCCCTTATGCCTTTGGCATGTCCTCTAAAGCATTATCTTCGATATCTATCTTTATCCTCTTCTTTTGGAGTTAACCCTTTAGAAAAATCTAAAAGCACAAATTCAATTATAAGGTTAGAACTTATCTTTTAAAATAATTATATAATGCTTTAGAGGTTGAGACAAGTGTCGTAACATGCTAAATCAATATTAGGGTCAATAGTTTAGAAGAGGAAGCATATGGTAGTGACATTTCAGTCAAATACATTAAGGTTTCATGTTTCATGCTAAGCTTTTTATCAATTACATTAGTTATCATGTCCAAAACTTGTTGTCTTAGGATAGCTTGAGTTTCACCAGTCAAGATATTCTAGACTGCTTTTAAACCTCATCATTAATTAAAACCCTTTATGTCTTTTATGCCTATATGTTAAGTACATTATCATATATATGGATATACAGAATGCAATTAAAGATTGAACCTAGATTTATGGAATATGGATACCTTAAGAAAGTAAGTCATAAATTTCAATTTGAAAGTACTATTACACATTCAGTAAGTTTGAAAGGTACTTCAAGTGTGCATATGATTGGATTATATAACCTAGTAGAATTATTTATGATTAATCTCTTTTATTTAAGGTTCTAATAGAGATAGTTTGAATTAGTTCATTGGCAAATGAACAAATTGGATTTATAGTTTACATATAATAGTAATGCATTATTATGACAATATAAGCCATTTAGAACCATGGTCTCATGGTTGATTAAACATCTACTTAGATAGTGGTCATATGTGATATCATTTGATAAAAATTATTAAGAATGTCTTAATAGATATCCTTACTAGAGAATTGCCCCAAAATATTCATCATATAATGGTTGATGTATAAGGTGCATAAGTAATTAGCTTTAGTTCAAACTAGAGATTATTAGTATATGTCCTAAAGTTAAAGAGTTGGTTAATTACATATGAGACATCATTCATGACATATAGGTAAAACATAAAAGGGTGTTTATCTTTTAGGTTTTTCATTTGTATTAATTAAGTTAACATATCATGCTAATACTTAATGATGAAGTCTATGAAATCCATACATTTTTTAGAAGTGTATAAAATAATTATTCCATAAAAATTTTATTCTTAAATCATTTCTTGTCAATGTTCTATCAATTCATTAATATACCTATGAGACTATGTTATCCTCTTTCCTTAAAGGTCAAAAAAGTTGCTTATCTCATAGTAAAAGTTTAAAAGATATTTGGAACATAATATGTAGGTGCTTTTTAAGGAACGATTTTACTAAATGACCTATTTGGGAATTCCATTTAAAGCATTTATCTATATGTCTATAAATTCTCTTATAGGAGTTATGTTAGTTATACTTATCTCTTAAGATCACCATAATGTGTTATCATAGATTGTTATGTTGTTATTTATGGCTTAGATTACTCTAGCAATGGATTGCTCATAAGGCATATTTTGGGTATAGCATGAACTTGATGGAGGCAATGAGTGATCAAGATAGGATTCATTAGCGACATCTTACTTGTTCTTAGTTAATAGTGAAACTTAAATCAGAAGCTATTTATCTTATAACTAAAAGTATACAAGATACTTAGAGCATAACATGTAAGTGTTTGTAAAGGAATAAGTTTATTAAATAATTGGCTTGAGAATTTCATTTAGAGTCTTATCTATATGTTTGTAGAAAATCTCTTGTAAGAGTTATGTAAGTGATCTTTATGACTTGAGATCACTATAATGTCTTGTCATAGGATTACTATGCTTTGACTTATAACTTTAGTTATCATAGTGATGGATAGTTCATAAGGCATATTATAGGTATAGCATGATCCTGATGAAGGCAATGGGTGATCAATATAAGATTTATTAGCCTAAGACAATTAGGAACATCATATGTATTATTAGTTAATATTTAACACTTAAATCCTTATGTAAGGTATAGTAGATGAACATAAGATAGTCTTCCATTGCATCATCAAATGTTAATGAGCAATAAGAATTAATAAAGATCAAACTATTTAAAAGAGACATTTATACATCCTTTAGGTTTGATTAGACATCATACAATGGAGGGATTGAATTATACTATAAACTTTCAGACAAATGTTAGATTAAGTTACCTTGATCATTCCTAAAAATTGAGTGGTCATGAAGAGAAGCTAAAATGGTAATCATGATCTTTAAGTATGAGTTAATTAATTAAAGAATGAGTTTAATTCATCTTATTCTAAACTTATTGATTTAGAATAAGAAATCATATTCAACAAATTCGAAACCCTAATAAGTCACATATTTAAGGATTTAATAAGAGATTAAAATGAGATTAAGTAGTTTTACTTAATTAGATGTTTCTTATAAGGATTTAGGACTTACCTATAAGTTTTAAATAAGTCTTATAAGGGCCTAAGTTAGATTTGGCCTTAAAGGTTTGAGTAGGCTTAAAATTTAATATGATTAGTTTTAAAGGGTCTATTCCTATATAAGAAGTATGATGGGCAGCCATGGGGATGAGATAAAGCCAAACACATTTCTAAAATTTGGAATACAAGAAAAGAAACTTAGGGTTTTTGCTTAAGAGAATTTAGCCAAGCTTAGGTTTTAGAGTTTTATTATCTCATCCCCTTTATGAGTTTTAGCCTTTTTACTGACCATCAACCTCTCTCTTTTACAATGTTCAAAAGATTCTCCTCACCAAATTCATATGGATCACCATTAAAGGTCATGCTAAATAGTTTTGATGATGATTGTGGTTTGTAAAAACAAATTTAAAAGGGAAGCTCCTTATGGATTTGGTATTGGCTATCTTTAGGAAAAGCTTTCAAACTTTATAGTAGGATTTAATCAATCTAGTTAAAGAAGCATTAGGATTCTACTATGAGGATTTCATGATAAAAAGTTTTAGTTATTCTTATACTATGCATGTTAACTTAATTAACTAGGTTATTGATTTCCCCAATAATTAATTTATGGGCTTTCACCCACTTTTATTTCTATTTTATTTCCTTGTTTCTTTGTTGACCATATTATCCCGAAGGTTGATAAGGCATTTGACTTAATTACATATTTGAATGATAATAAAACCTCAAAATGTTCTAACCTTTCATCAAATGTTTTTGGTCATAGGTCTATATTTTTATAGGAGTAATTATAGACTCCTAAATGATAATGGTTTAGAAGACATTTTCAAAGAATAGTCAAACCCTTAAGCATCTAGCCCTAACAAGAAGTCCTAAGGACTTTAAAGGGTTGATATAACTTAAATGCTTTTAAAAATGAAGGCAAAACACCTAAATAAGAGGACATACCTAAAATGAGGAGGTTTTACCCTTAAGATGCTTTTAAATATATAAGCAAAGCATTTAAAAAGAGAGAAAAACATGAGCTACTCAAAATTGTGGAACAACTTGTGCATGAAGTGAACAATGCAATGAATAGGCCTATTCATACTATGAACGAGCCTATGTATATATGGAATGCCTTTTCAAGAAATAGAATAGTCATTCATAGAGGAGAAAAACCAACAAAGAAGAATAGACCAAGAGGAATTTCCCAAAACACCTATGAATGACCCTATTCACCATGAAGAAAAATATGGAATTTTATATAGCAAAGTGGAATGACCTTACTTGTATCGTAACAACCTAAGTGAATAACCTCATTTAATAAGAAGAAAATTAGACAATGACCCAGTAACTAATGAATGGCCTAAGGGAATGGCGAGGACAAATTAGCAATGGTTATGCGAATGGCCCATGCAATATTATGAACAAACCATAGCAATAGGGAATGGTTAGTTTTGCCTATTTGACCAGTAATGGCTAGTTTTATATTTTACTTTTTTTTTTCATTCAAATGGACTGGATTACATAAAGACATATAATATGACCTTAGAAAAGATACCTAACTTTTAAAAAGAGAAAATTAACATTATTAATTAAAAGGGATTTTCGTTATAAGGGTAGAGATAAGCTTAGTGCATATATCTTATATTTTATGAGGGTTAAGCTTTCTTTGATTACTTTATGCATATTTTCCTAATTAAGAGGCTTTGACACTTTCTTGGGTAATTCCTTATAAGGGTAAAAAGGTTAGTGTTTAACTAACAAAAGCACATAGATTGGTGATTAGCTCAAAAAATTAAAAGTTAGATTTTGCTCTCTTAAGCTTTGTAAAAATAGAGTGGGTTAGTTATATTTAAGCCTATGAAAGAGAGGTTCTTGCACTATAAAAGAAGTGAAAGACCTAGGTGATAACTTAAGGAATGGAACTAGGCATTGTTGGCTAAACCACTATAAATCTTTTGCTTTCATTCTTCTTCTTCCTTTCACTTTCACTTTTCTTTTAAGAGTAAGAGTGAATCAAGTGCAAGCTTCCACAACATCAATTAAACTCAAGGAACTTCTAAAGAAATTTCCAAGGTTTTAATTTGCACCTAATTCACCTCCTTCATCCTCACCAAGGAACTAAAATTCATTTACCTTATAGCTAATAAGGTGTTGTAGATATATTCAATCTTGTAACTTTCTTAAAGTATAACAAATCTATTAATAAATTCAGAGGTGTGAATCAACCTTAATCATGTAGAATAAGAGACCTAAGAGAAATAAGTTAAGGTAAGCATGATATAAATTATACTTTTATAGAACTAATACAATTCAATTTATTTTATCTCACTCTTGTAATAGAAAATCAATAGAATAAAATGTTTAAGGCAGAGCCAAAAGAAGAAAAACATTATCCCCACATCTAAAATCTAATCACAAATCTACTATAGCTACTTCTACACTAGGGTTATCTGACTTATTCCTTCTTTAGTCTAAAGCACCCTATAAAATCCCTAATAAGTTTTGGCATCCTAGTAATAGAATGATATTTTTTTAGGGAATGTAAAAAGTAATGTTGTAGGCACTAAATTTCAGGCCCCATATACCCAAACCTGGCCGAACTACTCTTTAGAAAGGGATATAGTGATCCATTACAAAAGGGAATGAATGATATAATTATTTATGGATGGCATAGAACTCATAGTGTAGTTATGGATATGGTAAGCTATATTTAGCTAGGTGAAGACCTCATAAGTAGATTTTATTAGTAACTACAAAAAATGTCTCAAAATCTTTAGTATGTAAAAGTGGTTACAGGCATGATATCAAATTTTAGATATAAAAAATGTTGATACCAATACAAGAAGAGTTGCTCAAAAGGAATATAACATGGACTTAGAGATTGAGGATACTTGGAAAGGAGATTTGCAATGATAAAGAATGCAATGCTTAAGAGTCGACTAAGTTGGGAAATTTAATAAGTTTTGAATGAACAAGATACAAAGAGGCATGAAGCCTGGATTTCTCCTTTATCAAGACTTCAATGATTTTGCATAATGCTTAGGCTAGAAGAGTAGGCTTCCTTTTAGGTTCAGAGTTAGGGCAGTTAATATGGACTATAAGGTGACGAATATTTCTAGAAATGATCAAATATTGGATTTCATGGATGAGGTGGCCACACTCATCTATATATATTATATAAATATAGTTCATTCTCACACCTTAACTTTGACTTTTTTATATATTGTTGTTTTTTTATGCTTGTTTGTTATTTGTATGGCTATATTTATAGTCTTTTAAACTTGTTGTCTAAATTAAAGACATGTACTCCATGCTCTAAATTATTAGCTACCATTTTGACAAGTATGTCATTTATAATAGCATGTGTTGCACCATTTCAAGTAAACTTAGCTTGCGGAAAAAAAAAATCTTTCTCCTTACATTGAATCCACATGCTTATAAATAACGATAAGCTTACCTTTACAAGTTGTAATTTTGGGTTTTCTCTCTAAATAAGCAAAAAAAAAAAAAAAAGAAAGAAAAAAAATAGTGAAGATAATGAACGCACATCAAGTCCATATGCAATTTTACTAAAATAGAAAATCCATATGAAAATATTTATTTAACATAAATAAAAGAGTATTTAGTACATTTGCCACTTTGTCGGTAAGAGTTATGAAGCAAAAAAAAAAAAAGGGGAAATGGTCGTTTGAAATATTATCTTATGATATTTTCATAGAAATTGTATTCAATGAAATATTGGAAGGATCCCCACCAATTTCTTCTAAGAAAACTAAAAGATTTTTAGAAGCACCATTAAGGAATCCTCGGGGAACATGGTACCTAGGAAAAATAGAAATTATAATAAGTGATTAATAATAGTAAATTAAACAATAGAAAATTAAGTAAAATATTAACTCAAATAGAATATTTTGAGTCTAAATATTAAGGTCATTCACCCATCGCTCATTTAATTTATATATATTTTAGCTTCTATACAGGATGGTGACATTATTATACATCAAATACTTTTGATATATATTGTTTAAAATGCCTTAGATATTAGTTTTTGCACTCAAATCATGCTTACAAATATATTTTTATTTTTTTTACAATGTCATGACAGCATAATAAGTATCAAACTTCTTTAGAGATCAAACAAGCAAAATTGGCCCATGTGAATTTAGTTTCATTAAAGGGCATTTTGGCTATTTCTTGTACGTGTTAGTCTTTTTTGTTTTTTAGCCAAAGGATGATTATTTTGCAAGTCTATTTGAATTTCCCTTTAGAAGAGAGATTTAATCATTTTGTGAGCATGTAATACATAACATAGTAATCTGTAAATGGTGTAGGTTGGATACTATATTCTCTAATTTAATGGCTAATATTAAATTTGTTAGATATCTCACATAGAAATCTTATTTGCATCAAAAGAGGCACTTAAGAGTAAGAGAATGATTCTAACGCTTTAGTTAAATATTCCCAAATTGAAGATGTGGAATTTATGAGATTAACAAATTGACAAATTTAGTGGACTTCAAATGATCAAATGCTATGACACAAACCAAAGAAGCATATTAGTGCCATCATTTGCTAAAATTCATGAAGGTAATTGTTTATTATTTTAACTCACTTTATTATCGCATTAATGATGTGGGAAAGAGAGTTATGGGAAGAGATGCAAAAGAAAAAAAAATAAAATGAGAGATAGAGAAAAAAAATATATATAAAAGGAAATTAGAGAGAAAATATATTAAAAAAGAAAGACAAGAGAGGAAGGTAAAAAGAAAGAAAGAAAGAAATAAAGTTAAAAAGGGAAGAGAATGAAAAATTGATAGAAAATGAGAAAAAGTATAAAAAATAAATGGATTGATGGTGAAATGTAAAAAAAAAAAATGAAGAATTGAGGTGAATCAAAGGTGAATAACAATTGAGGAAAGTAAAGCAAGAATATAAAGAGGCAATATTTGAGCATATATTTATATAAGAAACTAATTTTAGTAAAGGTAAAAGATAAAGAAATAAAGAATGTTGATAAAGGTCTAATGATTATGATGCATTGAACTATAGCTAAGAAATAAGTTAGATGAACTCAACCGAGAAGCGAGTTGGGGGTGAATGAATATAACTAAGAAGTAAGCTAGATGAACTTGATCAAATAGTGAATTATAGGTTTAGCCAAGAATGAGCTATATAAAATTGACCAAAAAGTAAGTTAAGAGCAAATGAATATAGCTAAGAAGCAAGCAAGATGAACTTAGATAAGAAGCAAGTTGGGGTTAAATGAATATAGCTATGAAGTGAGCTAAATAAACTTAACTAAGAAATAGGTTCCATAGGAAAATGAAGAAAGCAAAGAAGCAAGCTATACAAACCTAAATGAGATGTAAGCTAGGGAGCAAATAAATATAGTTAATAAGTGATTTAGACAAACCTGGCTAAGAAGCGAATTAAAGGGGTAAATGGATATAACTGAAAAATGAACTAGATGAACCCAATCAAAAGGCAATGACCTAATCAAGAAGCAAATCAAGGGTAAATTAAGACAGCTGAGAAGCAAGCCAAATGAAGCCAACTAAGGAATGAGTCAAAGGGCAAATGAATATAATCAAAAAGCGAGCTAAACAAACCCAACTGGGATGCAAGTTTTAGGATGAATGGATTAGGCTAAAAAATATGTTGAAATCACTAAGAGTTATATGCTTTTAGTATCCTTAAGTTTATTAATATAGTGTTTGTAGGTTACTTTGTTATGCCTTAGATTCAATTCAAACTCACTTTGTTTTCCAAACCCACTAAGGAAGGGTTAAACTATAAATACAATAATTTTAAGTTTAGGATATGTGCTAGTGGTGAAAAGTAGATTTCATAAACTTTTTGAGAATTAAAGCAAGAAGGAGTTCTTAGATGACATGGAATTATTTCACCCAACACATTCAAGCCTATTAAGCCTACCAAACTCACCAAGACCATGAAGCCTAAGTCTTAAAGATAAATCTACCAGGACTACCTATACAAATATTATTATTGTCTGCATAGACAAACCCAATGTCTATGCAAGCAATTTTAGATACAAAGGCACGCACCAAAAAAAAAACTAAAATGATCACTATGTCTTTATGCCTAAAATACCTTCTTCTAAGGGTTTTTAGGATAGTAAGCCTTAAAACTTGGTCCCTAAGCTAGAATTACCTTTCAAAAAGACACATTTTGTTAAAAAGAAAGAATTTAGATCTTATTTTTAGTCTTTCACAATAAAAGGAGAGGGAGATTACCCTAATGCCCCAAACATCACCATTTTCTATGTTTCTTGAAAGAAAATTATAATAATAAAAGACCCACCCTAGCAAAACCCCTCTTTTATAATTCTTAATTATATCCTAAAACCCTATTTTCTTTTATTCTAAAAGAAGAAAAAACCATTAAGGTAGCCTTTTTTAGGGTGACTAACATTCCTATCCTTCATTTATTTTCTTTCCTTTTGTTTTATTTTGCTCTAACATGTGTTTTGTATTTTTATTTTTTGATCTTATAAAAGGCCTTATTTGTGTAGCTGTAAGTGGTGTCCGCACAAACCACCAATTAGTTTGTGCAAATAACCTTAAGATTTGTGTGGATAGCTAGTTAGTCTACACATATCCATTAGAATGCAAATTCTTATTTTTTTTTTATTTTTGAATAATCCAAAAATTAGGCATGTCTATATAGACTATTAGTTGGTTTATACAAATAAATTAGATGTCTAAACATTCCACCAGTTGGTCTACATAAGGCCTTTTATCGGTTTTGTAGTTATGAATGAGTTATTTTATATGTATTATTATTTTTGATTTTATTATATACACCTCTGATACACCATATTACATTTAGACATGCATGGATGGAGTGTTTGATTGAGTTCTCTATAGTATTCGCATACTTTTTATTTACTATTTATGTGTCATCCTTATGGTATCTATGTAGACCTTTCCTACAATCAGTGCATATATCTTGGTACTTGCACAAACAATCCTATGTTTATAAAATACCTCTTTTTAAAGATAGATTCCTTTTTTATTTTATTTTTTCTTTGTTCTAATATGCTTTACTTTAATTATTATTGTGTAAATCTCTCTTTTTATATTTTTTTTAAAATAATTGTTGCTTTTTGTTACATTTTATGGTTATTGCATGCTCTTCCTTATACATATGTATTCCATCCCTTGGGTTATAGTTAATTTTAATTTTTTTTCTATGCTTACCTGATTTGGCTTAGTTGAATGGCCTAGGGTAGTAATCAAATTAATTAACAAAAATAATATTTAAAAAGAAAACTATAATCAAAAGGAAGTTAGTCCAATGTCCAAACAATTTAGGATGTCTAATATCTCTCTCAAAATGTACCTAACTTTCAAACCTAATCTCTAAAATGGTGATGAAGATTTGGACCTCCAACCATCACCTATAGGTTTAGACCCACTCACATTGAGAAGTGACTTCCTCTAATGTATTATTGTAATTCATCCAGTTTTTTAATGGCTAATCTGACCAAAAGTTTTAGGATTCTATCTTTGCTTCACCAAATACTCCCTAAGCCCCTTGTTGTATGAAAACACTATCTTAGTCGCAATAAATACCATGATATGATAGACCTAAAGTGAGTTCCTAATAATTAAACATCTCCCATCTGCACATTCCCTTAAAGATACTATATAGAATCATAAGATTCCTTCCAAATGTTTTCTTGTAGCTTGGATCAACGTCTCATCTCCTTTGAAAAAGCTTCAAAGTCCTAAAAGTTTGGAGCAATAGAGTTTTCACCTTGCTTATATAGGTTAGGATCCGTATAACGCATGTATACTCCTTTATCCACTAACATTTTCCTTTAAAGATTCAACCCTTTTTTTCAATTTGTTCCATCATATAAAGAAAGTAACCTCTAAGTCTTTCTATTATAGCAGCTCTCTCTACTTGAGACCTAATAACATTTTTTTGAATATATTTTATGTCTTTAAAGCCATCTTAATAGCAATCTGCTATCAAGCATGCCAAAATTATGTTCGACGTGTTTTTTATTTATCACATTTTTTAAACAATAAAATTTATTGATTCTTTTACGATTATAGTGTTGAATGTATTAATAGTTTGTGATTCTTTGACCATTACAATGTGTCTCTTCAACTTCTAAATTAAAATTGTCTAAAAAAATCTTTATCTTCCTCCTAAGTCCTTAGATTCACTGATATAACTTCACCACTACTAAAAGATATCAAGAGAATTGTAATGTTGAAGGAACTAAGTGTTCATGAAACTAGAAAGTAAGATACTTGCATTTATAAAGAACAGAGAATTGTATTTGATACTACACTCACTAAATGGCCTCACATGAAAGGCTTATATGCATGGTTCTTTAGTTTATCCTTTATTCTTATTAGGAAAGGATAATCCTCATCAAGAAAGGATAACTCCTATAAAAAAAAAGTTAAGTCTTATTAAGAAATGACACTCCTCATTTGGAAGAAATGGAGTTCTAATCTAATATGGACATAAAACCACTCCAAGCACTATATAAAGAGTCACCACCAAGTATTTCATTCACTCTACTCATACATACTCTCACTTTATCTCTCAAGCAGGGTTTACTAACTTAATCATCAAAGTGGACGTCTAGCACAAGGTTGGATTCCTCTCTCACTTTCATTTATCTTGTAGAGCCCTCGTGCCATTCATTCATATCTAAGAAGACACATCTAAACTACTACCTAACTCGCTACCATGTGAAATATCATTGGTGCGATAAGCATGGATTAAACACAACCTTCAGATGATATTACATACTATTCAAAAATATATCTTATTTTCTTGAAGAAAACTATATTTGTAATGCCCAAGAATAATTATATTTTTTCATATATGTTTTTTTATATCTCCCATAAATTTATTTATTTGATATTTATGTATTATAAGATGCATAATTAAACTATTATGCATGTCATTCTCTATATGACTACATTAGTCTATGACATATGCTGATGATACGTCAATTCTTTTGTGTAACATTATTATACAATAATTTTAAAGTGTCTTTATATATGCTTTTAGATCTAAGCACAATACAAGATATTACATACTATTCAATAATGCTTAAAGATGCATTATTATTTATTATACTCAAAATGGGTGAGTGTAAACTCTGTAATAGTCTAGTTATTTTGAGTTTTATATATGATTCAAAAATTATGAAATTTGTTATATGAGAGTTATAACATACTATTGTATGAGATGCTAAATTTATCTCAAATGAGAGTTTTATTTTAGTGATATATTCATCAGCTCCAAATATATCAAAATTTTCATATATCTTAATCAATCACTAAAGTGGGTTCAATTTATGCATATTATTAATTTTGAGATTTCTATATATTATCACTTTGTATCGGCTCAAAATTAATGTAATTTCTACATTTTATTTACCTCAATGAAACACATTGATTCTATTATATTTGACGTAGTTTCTTTATATATTATTGGTCTATATTAACATAATATCTATATTTTGGCTTTTGAGAAAGCATGAAACTCCTTATCAATCTTGAAATAAGTTGAAGTTATTTATCATTGATGATTTTGATTTTTTTTTTTTTTGTGCAAATCAAAAAGAGTAAAAATAAGTTATGCTTATAAGACTTATTGACTCTACTATATTCTCATTAAGATTTAATTCATTATAAGGAGATGCTCTAATATTATATTGTGATTTAGCAAATAAGTCTTTATATTTGATTTTGTTAGATGTTGTGATTACAATGTTTATTTTCTACATAAATATACTTTTCAATAAAAGCTTGATATGCACATATTATATGAAAATTATAATTTTAACATTATATCAATATAATATTTATTTCTTAATAGCTAAAAAAAGAAAGTATGATCTCTATAGGTATATATTGCAATTATTTATGATATACAATTGGCATACTATTTCAATTATGATTATTATGACATGCAGTTAAGCATACTGCTATGACAATTGGTAATAAGAAAGCACACAAAAAATTTGATCATTCATCTTGTATGGATTTTCTATCATATTCAACTCTAAGATAGCTTGAACCTTTTATATGCCTCAATTTGACCATTATTCTCGTATCAATTTGTGATTTCAATACATTATTGACTTTTAATTGATAAGTCTAAGTTTTTGCATATCTTAACTAATCTTTAAATAGTTTATACATTATTAGTCATAAATTGACTTAAATTTTTATATTCTCATTGGCTTCGAGTTTTTTTATACAATTGGTATGATTCAAAATTGCCACCAGATTTCTATATTTTATTCTTGAGATATCTCAATCTTTATAGTCTTGAAGAGGCATTGAATTTCTCATATTATTATTATTTACCTTGAAAAGGCATGAACTTCTCATATTATTATTTATCTTGAAAAGGCATAGATTTCTTATATCATTATCAACCTTGAAAGAATATAAATTTCTCTTGAAATTTTTATGCTTCTCTATTTACCTCAAAGAGACATGGATTTCGGTTATCATTGTTTGTCTTGACAATATATGGATTTCTCATATCATTATTACGTTAAAGAGATATGGATTTTGCATATCGTTGTTTACCTTCAAAAGGTATGGATTTCTCCTATTATTATTAACTTTAAAAAATTTCTTTATATCATTATCAATTTTAGAAGATCACGGATTTCTTAAAAAGTTTCGCTATTTCATTCTTATCTTTAAAAGACATGGTTCTCTTCATATTATTTCACCTCAAACAAGCCTAAATTTCAAATGGGTTATTTTGTGAAAGCATATGCCGAGGTAATTAGCCTCGTTCATCACAAAAAGTGCACTTCACCCTTCTTTCTATACATTATCTACTACAAGCATGTACTGAGTTGAAAAGCCTAGTACATCGCAAATGGTTCTTCATCAATATCTTCACTGAAAAGCATGTAATGAGCAGACTAGCCTCATACATCGTAAAAGAGTCTACACCCATATCTCTTTACCCACGAATAAGTCTTCACCCATATCTTCACTAAAAAGCATGTAATGAGTTGGCTAGCCTCATACATCGCAAAAGGGTCTGCACCCATATCTATTTATCTACGAAAGGCTCTTTACCTATATCTTCACTAAAAAGCATGTAGTAAGTTGGGTACCTTATACATCACGAAAGAGTCTACATCCATATCCTTACTAGAAGGCATGCACCCAACTAATCAACATTGCATATTGTAAAAGGGTCTTCACCCACCTTTCTATAATTTATTTTAAAGTATGTATCGAGCTCATTAGCCTCATAAATCGTGAAAAGCTATTAAAGTCTATGGCTAGAATTAGACTATCTTATTTAATTGGTTTATACTTAATATTTTAAGTATGGCCTACTCGACATTGCTAGCTTGACACTTTATTCAAGCTCAATGATTCAACTAATGATTACACGTTGATCTTTAATTGGTTTAGTGCTTTGATATTATTCATTTGACAAGCTCGATATTTTGTTAATCATCTTATTATTAGTTTAGAATCATCTAAGTCTTTCTTTTAAAGTTTAAAGGAAAATAGCTCGGCCATTTTCCTCTTTACCACTCAGCTTGGCCAATTTACTTTATGGCAACTCAACTACTCTTCTTCATAAGCTTTTCAAGACATAAACATACTCAGATTTGGAGGACATATGATACTACATTCACTAAAATGGGCTAGGACCACTCATATGAAAGACCTATATGCATGGTTCTTCGGCCTATCACTTATTCTCATTAGGAAAGGATAATTTTCATCAGGAAATTTATTCTAATCATGAAAGGATAACTCTTATCATGAAGTTGACTCCTATTAAGAAAGGACACTCCTCATTAGGAAGAAATAAAGTCCTTATCTAATATGGATATAAAACCACTCCAACCACTATGTAAAAGGTCACCACCAGGTATTTCATTCACTCTACTTACACATACTCTCACTTTATCTCTCAAGCAAAGCTTACTGGCTTAATCGTCGGAGTGAATGTTTGGCACAAGACCAAATTCCTTTCTCACTTTCATTTGTCTTGCAGAGGCCAAAACTGAAATACTCAAGTCATTCATTCATATTCACGAAGACTCATTTGAGCTGCCCGACTCTCTAACACGTGAAATATCAGTATTGAAAATTTCAAAAAAAAGGGTTAAAAAACTTTAAAGCAAGAAATAAAAGATAAATAATAAATTTGAGATTGATTATTATTCTTGTTATTGACTATGTGATTGGTATGTTTGTGCTGTTGAAAAGTTTTTCTATTTATAAAGTTCCCGAAGAAGCTCTTGAACACCCTCTTCCCCACTTCTTCACTTCTAACATTAGTCGGCCCTCGTATATTTTCACTTCCCTTATATTCCTCAAGAAATAAGTAATTAATAAGTCATAAATAATTAATCTAATTAAATTACATAAACCAATAAATAAATTATGATGTCAACTAAAAGTTGTACATTTTAGCTTCTAGTTTTGACAGGAAAATTAACTAACGGCTAAAGAAC
This sequence comes from Omphalea diandra, assembly GCA_949677035.1. Lineage (NCBI taxonomy): Eukaryota > Viridiplantae > Streptophyta > Magnoliopsida > Malpighiales > Euphorbiaceae > Omphalea > Omphalea diandra. The sequence continues at coordinate 28,294 of CATIWR010031488.1, read as the reverse complement.
TTATTTATTATAATTTTTATAAGATAAATTAGTTTAGAGAATTAATTTAATAGAAATGTCATAGAGGCAACACCGTTAACGATGGAATATCAATTTCATAAAAAAAAAAAAAAAGTTAATTAATATATTGTTAAATTCAATAACTATATTCTTAACATTTATTCGCTTAAGGAGTTTCCATATCTGAGAACAAAAATAACAGTGAAGTATAACACCCAACCTTTCGTCCATTATCAAGTTGTTAATGTTAGATTATTTTCTTAATTTTTCATTGAAATTCTGCACTTTGCCTGTAGGAGTAATTTCAATTTTCGCAATTAATTTAGTAGAAATCCAAAAGAGCATGCCCTACATGACATAGCAGGATCAAGTGACAAAATAATAATGTTATATTTTGAAAAAAAACATCCATTAAAAAAAACCTCTAAACATCCGGGCAGTCTGATATTGACTACTTTTTTTTCTTTTTGCAATTTTAGCCTAACTAAAAGCAATTTTATTGCAATTATATTAAAATTTTAAACTATTCAAAATTGAAATCAGTAGTAACATTTTACCACTGGTGAGAAAACAAAAATATTTTGATGATTCTTAATTATGTTTCATTTTTCTTCCATATTTATTATTTCCTTTTACAAATTTTAACTAATGCCTATTTTTTGCCACTAATTTTGCTCTCTATTTTCACATTTAAAGTAAAAGTAAAACTATAGATTACTATTCCATATATACTAATTATTTTTATTTTGAATTGTTTCATGAACCAAATTGATATTCTATGTTATTTTGTACTAGAATTTTGTCTCAAATTTCTATTTAATTTTAAATTTTTAATTTGTAGAAAATTTCCATTAATTTTAACTTGATAAAATAAGTATAGGTTTTCTCTATAAAAAACATTTAATTGTAGGAATTTATTAGTTTTTGTTCAATGACTTTGAGAATTTCTTTAATGTGGAGAGAATTTGTGTTAGAGAAATTTATGTGTTTTAAATTGTAAATTACAATTACTATCTCTTATTCTCACCCTAATATTCATTTAATAAAAAAGTATTTTTGGTATATAATTTCATACTCTCTTTTGAGTTGGATACTAATTTAAAGAATTATTTATTATATTTGTAATTTGTATTATAGTGAATTGTTGATCATTTTAAATTTTGCTAACATAACCTTATAATAACTAAACTATATAAAATATTATATTCTTTATCTATGTTTGCTAATGATCTAATTTCTCTATGTCAAATAAATTTTATCGCTTTTGATATTAATAAATAATATATAGGACAAAAATAAAAAATAATAGTTGCAGTCTATATCCCAAAAATACATCTCTTTTACATATACTCACAATGTCTGTGAAGGATGGCCTTTGGACGTGAGAAATGAAATCCAGTAGCGGCCAATACTTTGTCCATTGACCCATACTTGACCTTTCCCCATGGTGCTAAGGTTTAAGACCATAGGATCATTTCCTTTGGGTGTGTCAAATTCTATCTGGCAAAACGTCAATTTATGAATTGAGTTCAACATTGAAAACACGAAGAACTAATCTTTCATACAAAAGGAACTTGAATAACATAAGTGTGACACATTGTGAAATGAATAGCATAAGCAATCTCATACCATTGAAGGATCTAAGTCCTTAATAGAAGAGAAAACTGAATCATATAAACAGAATATATTTATATAGAATAATAATTAAAATATTCAATATTAAAATGAAAACTATTCTGTTATAAATCAATTACATAAAATTAAATAAAATTTATTCATAAATTATTAACATTTTTATACAACTTAATTATAGATAATCAACTTATAAATTCACACTTGATGATTTAATTATAAAAAAATATTTTAAATTCTACATTACTGTATTCTATTGCATTAGTTGTAGTAGGGAAAAATCTAGTCAAAGTTTATACAATTTGTTGATAAACTTTAGGAAGACTTTTTTTTTTTGCTAGCCATGAGTTACAAGGGCATGAAACAAATTCAAACGAGAGATAAAAGTCTCACAAGTGATATATTACCTACTAGATGAAAGCTAGATTGTATTGGTAAGAGTTTAAATTTGATATGGAAATTTACTTTATTAAAATTAGTTAATTTTGTAAAACAATATATATATATATATATATATCGTAATATTTATAAACTTTTGGACTAGTTTGTCGTTAATTCAAAAGTGTTTGTCATTAATTCTCTAATAAATGTGTTTTTTAGCAATGAATTTTAATCAATTAGTAATGAACTTTGTCGTTGCTAAACAATTCTCCACTAGTCCATCTCTGAATCATTGCTAATGGGCTGAACAGTTGGGGCATATTTAGCACCTTATTTAGTGATGGATTTAACTCCATTGCAAAAATCGGTCTCTAGTCTGTTCATGTTATTTCACCAAATTAGATATCAACATATTTATGAACTCTATAGGACTAGTTCATCGCTAAGTCAAGTGTTTGTACATTAATTCTCTGATAAATGTGTGAGTTTTAGCAATGAATTTTTATCAATTAGTAATGAACTCTATTGTTGCTTAACAATTTGTCACTAATCCATCTCTGAATTATCGCTAATGGACTGAATAATTGGTGCCTTATTTAGCAATGGATTTAACTCCATTGCAAAAATCTATTTCCAATTTGTTCATGTTGTTTCACTAAATTAGATATTAACTATTCTAGTTCCTAATTAATGATGGAATAGATTTGTCATATTAAGACTTCCATCATCAATCTATTCTTGTTTTATTTTTTTTTTGAAAGTAGAAATAACAATCTCTTGATATTTCATCTGCGTATTTCTGGTATAATTTTAAATTTCTACTTTGTCACTTTTCTATCACTAAATAGAGTCAGACAAATATTCATCACAAATTTTGATCTTATATCATTGTTTTCTTGTGGTGTAATACATAAAATAATAATAATAATAATAATAATAATAATAATAAGAAACTATTAAAATAATTTAAGTATTACTTTGAACCATTAGAATATTTATATTAATAATAAAAAATTAAAATATAAAGTTAATTATGATTTATCATTTATATTTTTATTGATTATTATAACAAAATAAACTAGGAAAATAATAGAAGATATAATAACGTAAAATATATACCCCTTGATAGTCATAGCTAATAGCTGCCAGCTATCACCAATAGCAAAACTAAATAGGCAAATATATATATATATATATACCTTAAACCAAGTAAGTGGTTGAGCAGTGGAGAAATCAGCTCTAGTAGTCCAATTAACGTTACCCAGAAGTTGTTCTTCGTATATCTCTAAGTTCTCTCCCAACATCCCTACCTGTAATTAATGATAAGCAGTGAAATTGGTTTCAGATTAAATTTAAAATAAGATAAAAATTTCTAAGCTAGCGTTTGAGATTATGACCTGATATCCCCATGGGTAGTTATTTGTAAAATTATACAAATCTTTTTCAACAGAGCATTGAATTTCCGCTCTCGTTAACCCAGCGTATCTTTTCTCCAAAAAGGCTCCCGAATCCTTCACCCAATTTTATTCGTTATCTAATTATTTATAAATTTCAATAACTAATCGACAGACCAAATCATTTTATGTTACCGGTAATCCAACCATGACACTGAGAATTGAAATATTATTGGTCATTTCCTCGTCATTTAAGATAATGGGCACTTCCATGGCAAAAGGCCCCTTTGCATTTTTACTGCCGTGAGCTGATCCTGAAACCATATATCATGAAAAAAATAACATGAATAGGGTATTGCATTATGTGTGACAAAAATCTATAATTAATTGAAAATAACCTGCAAATTTGTTGTTGACAAAAGCATATCCAACATGTGCAAGAGACTCCACATGAAGCACAGGATTAGTGCAAGATGAATTAGGTTGAAAGCTGTGAAAACAAAATGGGTATTAAGTCTTCCAGTAAGGTTAAAATTAGTTAATTATTATCTGACAAGCACTAAAAGCTTTTTTTTTAAATACCTCAAAGTATACCAAAGGTAATCGGATTTATCTTTGGTTGTATTCATGTGCTCCAACAAATTATTTGATCTTATTTTGGTTTCTGAGTAGACAGGAATATCATCCATGTATTCTTCCCAGCTATCACCAGCATTTAGTTTTTTACGTGATGTTATGATTCTCCTGTTGGACTTTGCATTTACCTGCCATTTGTTATTAGAGTAAAAATCAGCATTAATTTTGTTGACTTATAATGAGGTCTCGGGAAAGAGTATCCCACCTAACAAATAATTCATTCATTCCAAATTAGATATCATTTTAGAGAGAAATTTTTATTTTATAAAACTTGATGTTTTACAATTATCAATAGACATTAATTAAATTTTTTCACATTAATTAAATTTTTTCAACTCTACTCTTTCTTTTTTTCATAATAATTATTTCTTTTTATAGTGCACAACAATTTATAAAAATAATTAATTGAGATATATATTTTTTTATATGTAATAACACCTATTAAATATAATTCTTAATATATGTATAAAAATATTAAACGACATCTATTAAAGAACATAGGGAGTATTGGTTTTATGCTTGGAAATTAATGTGATTGATTATTACAGTACTTATGTATCCATGTAATTATGATTATGAGAATAATAAATGTAAATTATATCATTAAGTTGAGAGTATTCTAACATAATAATCAATATATGGTCAAGTCCTAGGGAATTGTATATTTTAAGGTAATCATAACATGATTCTTAGATACTCTCTTCATTTCATAATATCTATCATTTTAGAAAATAAAAATTTTTCAATATAATTATCATTCTACATTATCAATGTAACATTAATAATTTATTTTTCAAATTTATTGTCATCATCATTTTCTCTCCCTCTTTTAATTAAATGTTTTCTTATTAGTATTAATATAGAGTTTTAGTTGAAGACAATTAAGAGTATATTAGTTAATATCAATTGATTATTCTTAATTAATTGTTTTCTTAATCTAAGTACACAACTTTAAAAAAACAGATATTGTGAAACGAAATAAATAATAAATACTATTATTCTTAAATGTTTTCTAATCAAAGATTAAGATGTTGATAAACTTCAAAAATATGTTATGCTTTGCCTTGTAAGTGAAATAGGAGAACCTATAGACTAAATTATCAAGACATTTAAAATAGAAATGCGGATCCTTTTTATAGCATAAGTTTATTGAACTAGCTGGCAATGACAATTACATTCGTAGCTTTACCTTCGTGTTCATCGGAAAGACCCTTGATATTGCTACTGTATCTTGTGTGCTATTACATTGGCTTAATTGAATAATATGGAGATGAGTGGTTAAATTATTTTTTGTAGTTGTGGCTTGTGGAATTAAAATATTTTTGTAGTTGTAGCTTGTGAAATTTTTGGTTTTCAAGTCACTTAGCTTTTCACACTATAGTTCGGATGTATTAGGATAGAGTGACAACTTTTTATCCGAATTGAATTTAAATTTAATTTAAATTTAATTTATTATAAAAAATTTAAAATGATTCAAAAATTTTCAAAGTTAACTCAATTTAATTAATGAGTTAATTTAAATTTATCTTTATTTGAATTATTAAAAATATTTTAAAATTTTATTTAAAATTAAAATAACATTTTCTTTAATTAGAAAGAACAAAATTATGAATAATCTTATCCAAAATTTAAAAAACTACTCAAATTTCTTATGTAATTTATTTTGATGACTCAACATGTCCAAAACAATAGTAACCTAATCTTGACCTGCCCAAAAAAAAAATGCAATTCAAAAATACTCAACCCAAACTCATTTGATCCTATCTATTTGATGTCTAATTAGAGATGTTCTATCTGGGTATTATTTTAGTGACTCTAATAAGATCCAGTTATACTCCCTGAACCATTACTGATTTAATAAAATATTATCTTCTAAAGAATTTACCATTACAAAAAAGTTAGAGAGATATCTCAATATTTTTAGCATATAATACTCAAGAAATCTTTGCTAAGGTAGAAAAGAATTGGGTAAAAATCAAGCTATTTACTTAGAATTGGGTTATTATTGTAATGAATTAACTTATTTGATTAATTCTTCTTTGAGCTCTAAGTTATAATTTTGTGTCAGGTTGCACAATACTTAAATTGGGATACCTTTGTATTGGTTAGGATTAATTTAGTACTCTCAAACTAATTTGGAAATGGTTTTGACTTACATCTCAAATCAAGTTGTTAAGTCTAACAGATAATAATATTAGACTTATAATAGTTTGAAACACGCTCCCAATAGGTTAATGAAACACTCTAAGACAATGGACAAAAATATTCTCAATTTCTAACATAATTATTGTCAGGATTAAGTCACTACACAGTACAAATGGCTTAGTTTCTCATATTATCTGTAGTAAGTCAGAAATGGCTTATGAGTACCTTAGCGGTGTTGAAGATTATCTGCTCACAGTCAGGTAAAATACTGATCGACTTTGGAAGCAACTCGAATGATTTATTTCGAAATTCAACTGTTGCATTGTTTGTATCATTATTGACAAGAAATGCAGCGCATCCTTTTCCTTCTGCTTCAAAAACATATGCCTGTTTTGAAAGGAATCTATAAAGCAGATGACAAATTAAGAGGTAATAATAAGTTGGTAAGCGCCGGCACACCTGTTGATGCTGACCCAAGAAAAGACTCATTTGTACTCCGTCTAGTAAAACTGCAGAGCAAGACTTTATTGCAGTATGCAGCTCCTTAAGATGGCCCCACTTGGGTTGCCTAATTAAGCCTGGATTATATTCGTTTAAAAGAAGTGTACATAAATAGTTGAAATACTGTTATCTTTCTTAGTTTTAAATGAGAACACATAATATCGTAGTATTATCCTCTTTCATCTAAAACTTTGAGAGAAAGTGGAAGTTCAAAGACCCTACTTCTCACTAAGTTAACTTGGCCCTAACCTCTCTAATAAATTAGTTAAGAAAATTAACCATCACTCACCATATTCATCAATGGGTGCTTGATCATAATAAGCTGTTGTGACATAAGCCGCAGCTGATCTGCCCAAATTTGTTCCACCATGGTACTAGAATTTCCATAATTAATTTATCACATATGATATACATAATAAAGAAGATTTTGGAGAGGTTTCAATGATGGTACCATGTAATAGTTTACGTAGCTTCCATTTTTTGCTATGAAAAGAGCCACATGAAAAGCAATGTCTTGAGCAGATCGTATGTTTTGTTCTCCCCCATATACTTGGTAGCTTCATTTCAGAAAAAATAAAATTTTAGTGCCACTGCTATAATGCCTAATTACAGTTTTAATATAATTTTCATTTAGAATTTAATTCGAAACTTTATAATATTAACGACAATTTTAATATCATTAAATCATTATGTATAAATAAATAAATCTATCTATCTATCTATATATCAATCAGTATAATATTCTATACAATAAAGTAGAACTAGTCTGTTTATCCATCTACACATACTAAAATGGAACTACGATTGAACACTGTAGACTAAAAATTAGCGCACTGGGCTTTACTCCAAGTTTGTGTCTTTTTTTTTTTTTTTCATTTTCATTTTCATTTTCATGTATCATTTGTCATTTCTCTTTTTTATTTATTTTTCTTTTTCATGTTCATAAAATACTAAGAATATTTATTAAAATATTTAAGATGAATTTTTGATTAGATTATCCTAACTATATTTTTTCTAATAAAAGTTCATCTTTCCTTAATCCTTAAACAAAAGAAAATTATTAGTTTTTGAAATTTTATCAATCAAAATCATTTTGGCAAGACATTTTATTGATGTAGTATTAGTTTATCTTTTCATAAATTTTTAGTCTTCTTTTATTTTTGAGATGATGATTAACTGACATCATGAATGAATTAATTAAAGTATACATTATAAAATTAAAGGTAGACTCTATAATTTATATGCTATAGATTATAATGAAAGATTTTTGAATCATTAATGAATAGTGTTTTAAAGTATTTACATAATATTTTAAATTTTTATTATAAAACTAAATTACAAAAATTTTTTATAATGTGAACTTTATAGTTGAAAAGTTAATTTAAAAATTAAATTAAAATTTTAATATTCTAATTAGAGATATCACGCACTAAAAACCCAATATCTGACCGAACCTCAGCATCATTAACCAACGAATTAGCCTCTATCATATCCGACTTCACCACCAAGCCATTTAGACCTATCTCCAAAGCAAATTGCAAGAAATTACGAATGGCCACTAGTTCACACATTAACGAGAATGACTACTGAGGGACAGGAGCAGACCTCGCAGCCATACATTCACCCTCAGCATTGTGAATAATGGCGCCCGCTCCAGCCTTCCCAGAGGACTCGCTATACGCACCATCCACGTTTAGCTTCAGCAGATCAGTCGACGGATTACACCATTCGACAGGAAGGCCCTCGTTATTATCCCGAGAAAGTGTCTTACCTTTAGCTGCAATGAAATCGTCCAGATAGCAAATAGATCTACTGAATATAGTACAAGAGTCATCCCCATGCACCGTAGCATTGCGTTTGTGCCACACAAACCAGCTGCACAATAGAGCAAACTCTTGAACACCCAACTGGTCCCGAAGTGCCAAAAATAAATCGAAACAGTTGCCCATATTATATTTACGAATAAGAGCCGAGAAATTAGTGTAGCGCCACACTTTCCTAGACTCTGGGCGCTCAAACAATGCGTGTGTGGACGTTTCGAAACCAAAACCACATCTCGGGCATGTGGAATCTGTAGGGACATGGTGTGCCAAGAGATCAACTCTTGTAGGAATAATGTCACGGCAGACCCTCCAAATAAAGACTTCTATTTTAAGAGGGACAGAAATATTCCATATAAACTGCCACCATCCGTTGGAGAATTGCAATGAGGCGAAGCCCCACTGAGCATGCACTCTTAGCCGAATAACAGCCCCTTTTATCGAAGTGCCAACAGACGCCATCACTTGAATCAAAATGAGGGCGAGGGAGATTGAGGATTGTTGATGCTTCAATGGTGGGAAAGATCTTAACACCAACTGCTCGTTCCACTCCCTATTATCTATCAAGCAAGAGGGAAGAATCTTTTGCGTCAGGTGGGAAACATGGGGCTGTCGAAATCCTAAAGGAATACGACAACGGTAACTAGTTGTCTTCATGAATCCTCAACGCCTCCCCATTTCCGATTCTCCACCATAACCCTTTATTTATAAGTTCCCCGCCTCAAAGCAAGCTACGCCATAGGAAAGACGGATTAGAACCAAGCGGGGCATGAAGTATCGACTGCCCAGGAAAATATTTAGCATAGAAAACTCTAGTAACAAAGGAATCTGGAATAGTGATGATTTTCCACACCTGTGCACAAGTCATAGCTTGATTAAACAAATGAAGGCTCCTAAAACCCAAAACACCCAAGCTCTTCGGTTTACAGAGTTCTGCTCACGATTTCCATGGAAGGCGATGCAAGGATCCATCTAAACCCCACCAAAATTTTGCACATGCTTATTCAATATCCTTGAGCACAGCTCTAGGAATTTTGAAACAGGACATGGCATAAGTAGGAATACTTTGAATGACAGCTTTATGGGGCACTCTTTTCCACCCATGGAAATAAGTTTTGAATTCCACGCTAGTATTCATTGGAGTGCTCTATCTCGGAGATAACCAAACTGTACCCGTTTTGTTTTGCGTGGAAAATGTTAGCAACCCTAAATAAACTTGATGCCCGGTAACCACCCGAATATTAGAGATCGTTCGAATTGCCTTCATATCCTCACTACTCATGTTTGGGCTTAATGATAAGGCGGTAATTGCTTGTCTTGACTCAAACTCATAGACTTGAAGCAATTTCTTCAAACTTAGACATTCACCAATAGAAGCTCTACAAAAGATCAAGCTATCATCCGTAAAAAATAAGTGTGAAATACTAGGAGCACCCCTGGAAATCTACACCTCGTGAATCATATTAGATGTAACAACATATCAAAGCAAAGTAAACAGACCTTGGGCACATATTAAGAAAAAGTACGGAGACAATGGTTCCCCTTGGCCCAGCCCACGGGAAGGGAAGACTTTACCTGCCACTATAACATTAACGTTGAATGAGGAAGTAATGGTAGAGATGCACCTAAAGATCAGGTCCACCCATCGACTCAGGAAACCCATATGCCTGATAACCTGGCAAAGAAAACCCCATTTCACCCTGTCGTGCGCTTTACTCATATCAAGATTGAGAGATAGGTGCCCCTGCTTCCTTTTCCTGCGGGTCCTAAGCCAGTATATGCGTCCAAAACCAAGAACAACATTATCCGTTATCATTCTCCTCGGCACAAAAGCACATTGCTCCGCATCAATGACCTGATCCAATACAATACGAAGTCTATTGGTGATAACTCAAGAAATAAGCTTATACCTCACATTACACAAACTAATTGGCCTGAAATCCTTAATATTTTGAGGGTTCTTGATCTTGGGAACCAAGGTAATTAAGGTGTCATTCAGATCTCCCAATTCCTTATCTGAATTTAAGAACAAAAGACACTCATCGATAAAGAACAATTGACACGAAAAAAGCATCCCTCAAAATCCGACATCTGAGATAAAGATCGAGGTCTACCCCCTCTCTTTTCTGAATCAAACAAAATTTCATTAAAATCACCACCTATAAGCCAAGGCAGGTGATTAAATTCAGGCATTGAGAATAAACGTGTAATCAAACTCTAGGTGTGGCAACGAAGAGCAGCAACACTATTCCCATAAATGCCCGTAAAACGCCACAGCTTCCCATCGCTATCAATAACCGAATCGATAAGCCCAGCAAAGAATGATTTAATGCTCACTGACACCTCTTTTTTCCACAACAAAACCAGACCACCAATTGCTCCCCCATTATGAACTATAAACAAAGAATCAAAATGCAGCTTAAACTTAAGTTTAGAACAATAAAAACTAGTTAATTTAGTCTCACATAAAAACAGTAAAATCGAGTCCTTATCGCGCACAACAAGCTGAAGTTCTTTGAACGCCTGCGGATTCCCCAAACCGCGAACATTCCAGCATAAACAACTCATGGTGACCGGTGGGGTTGCTCCGCAACCTCCGCCACACAATCGCCCTCTTGGGAGACAAGATCTACAATTCTTCTAGTTTTGTTAACTGGTTGTTTCTCCAATCCGCTATCACCCCACCAATCTACGAGACGTTTCTCTTCATGTGGCATTAACGATTTCCAAACCGTAGTCAAGGCTGTAGATGGTGGAACCACATTTGGGTTTACAGTTAACTTGGACGCCTTTTTAGCTTGCCGCTTCCAAGTTGAAGCATTTTCCTTCGCCCTTCTATGCGTAATCTTCTCTGAGGAAATAGAAGTATCTCGTAACTCCAAAGGCTTACTTAATGCCAACGGAGCCTGCTGCACAAGTACATTAATGATATTTTGTAGGGGTACTCATTCTTGGGAATACTGAACAGAGCTAGGCAACGTATCCATACCCAGGGCTTGCTCACTGCTTGCCATATTTACCGCATGCATGTGGAAACTTATATCCTGATCTTGTGTTCCACTGAACCCCACACCATTTGAGTGAACCCACAAGCCCCTTTAACATACTCACCTTCAGCATCGAAACTGAAAGAGATGCTATCAGCATTACGATGAGAACTTGGCTCATTCCTTAAAACTGTCTCTAAATCATTTTGTAACCCACGCTCACTAAAAACTCCCTTACTAACCCTAGATTTCGTTAGTTGCTGCTTAGCACTAGTATAAGCCTTTGCTTTCATCCAAGTTTCCAAGTTCAAATTGTCAGCATCATTGCCATTTGTATTGTATTGGTCACATTCCCTAACCATATAGCCAATCAAGCCACAACAAAAACAAAAGTCCGGTTGGCACTCATAAGCAAGCACAATTGGCCTCTTTTTGCACTTTCCTTAAAAACCAGGAGGACAGAACGTTTCAGAGGTCGTAAGACATTAATCCTAATGTGAACTCAAATGTAATTCCCTGCACAACACCTCGAAGATGCCTGGTCTGCTTCAAATACCTCTCCTACCTCGTCACCTAGCTACACAACAACGTTGGACATCATATATGCAAATGGAACATTATGGAACTGCAACAAAAAGGGAGAGGAATAAAAGGACAAGTCTCGGACTTGTTGAGATTCATCAACTTCAGAAAATATGATGAGGGAGTTATCAAAATTCCAAGGCCTCCTGATAGAACACTCTTTCTTTCGATCGTCGACCGAACCTAAGCAAGAAAATGTTATTTCCCATCGTATCAATATCCAAACCCTTCGATACACATAGAAAATTTGGCACTGCAGCTTTGAAGGGCTCCTTATTAACCAATTTGTGCAATAAAACCTTACACCCCAGACACAACGTCAATTTGTTAGCCGCTGCCAAACGATCATCCAATTTCACAATGACATTAAGGCCAGACTCATCGTCTTCAAGGCGCAGACGTTGGCATGGATGAGACAGCTCCTTCAGATCCATAAATACCAATAAGAATAGTAGAAAAACTAACCAGCAACACCTAAAAAACACCTAAAAGGGTGATAGAACTCATAAGAAGCGAAAGATCTCCTTTTACATAGGCTTCTAGGGCGAACAACCCCTAACCCTAGAGAAGATATATACTTTTTTAAAGTAATAAAATAGGTAGTATATTAAAGCATATGTAAATTTATCATTTAATCTAAAATTATTAAATTTAATAATAATTAACCACTACAAGAAAAGCAAAATATACCAATAAAATATATTTCATCGGTAAATACCATCATATCAATGACAGACTCAACAAAAATGTAGATTATATAACATAGCAACCCCATATAGATGGAAGTCCATCAAAAATTCACCAACATAATATATCTTTCGGTAAATAATGGAACCATTTTTTAGCACCAAAATTTATCAATGAAATCACTGACGGAAGGAGAAGAAATGGCGAGCGGGAATGAACGCGCCAGTATGTTCGTCAATATTCCACCAGTAAGTTGGAAAATAAAAATAAAAATAACAATATAATACCAACGAAATAAAGACTAATTTTTTAAATGATGTGGCATTTTCCGTTGGTAAAAACCAAATAAAAACCCGCTAAATGATTTATTTCCTCTCTTCTTTTTCCTCTTTCCTTCCTTCTCCTCTCCCTCCTTCTCCCCCTACTCTGCTCTCCTTTTACCCCTAACCCTCCATCTGCTCTCCTCCAACATTGCTTTTTTTATCTCCTCGCACTACTCTCTCTCTTTTCTCCCTTTCATTCCACCCTTGCTGTTGTTGAATAATCGACTTCCTGCACTGCCTGCTATCACTGCCGCCACTAACTCAGCCGCTGTTGCCACCACGGGAAGTCGCCATCTTCTCCTCCCTAGTTAGTTTCTTTTTGTTTTTTATATTTTTAATAAAAATTGAATGGGCAAAAATTGTGAATGTTGAGAATTTTATAAGCATTTGTGAATATAGAGATATTGTAAATTGTAAATAAATTTATGGAATATTATAAAATTATTGTGAATGATAAAATATTCTTTTTTTATAAATTTCTAAGATATTGAAAAATGTGGTATTATATAATCATTTTGATGAATTTTGTTGAATCTGTGAATTTGTGGAGTTGATGAATTTTAAATTTTTTGGTGAATTTTGTTGTTTTATGAATCTGTGAAATTTTTTGATGAATTATGTGAAATGTGAATTTTGTTGTTTTATGTTTGGTGAATCTATGAATTTTTTTTTGGTGAATTTTGTTATTTGATAAATTTGTGAATTTTATGAATATTGGAATATTGAAAATTTGATAGGTGAATTTATTAATAAATCTGTGAATTTTATAAAATTTGATAGATAAATTATGAATAAAATCTGTGAATTTTAAGAAATGTGAATACTGAAAATTTGATAAGTGAATTTAGGTAAATTATATAATTTATTGTATACATTTAATAAAAATTGTAGTGTTAAATATGTAAACTTAATAATTTGAGTAATTTAATATATGTAAAAATTTTAGTAATTTAAGTGTAAATTTAACAAGTTAATAAGTTAATGAAATTTTTTAATTTATGTGTAATTTAATTAATTTTGAGAAATTTGAGAAATTGTAATATTTAATGATAAATTTAAGCATATTAAATTAAAAATTAGAAATTTAATTATATTTCAATGTATGTGTAATTTAATTATATATAGTAATTTAAATCAAATTTTAATTTAACTTAATCAAATTTTAGAAATTATGAAAATTTTATAAATTGTTGCAATATTTAATGATTAATTTTAATGTAATTTTATGAAAATTGATTAAGTTATGTGTAATGAAATTAAATTTTATAAATTTTAATAAAAGTTAGTAATTTGAGTGTAAGTTCTTAAAATTTTTGAAGTTTTAATTAAATTTGAGTAAGTTAATTAAATTTTTGAAAATTTAGGAATTGTAGTAATATTTAATAAATACTTGAAGTATAATTTAATAAAATTTTAGAAATTTAAGTGTAATAAAAATGAAAGTTTGATAATTTGTAATTAAACATAGTAATGTAATGTAATTTAAGAAATTTTTAATTAAATTTTGTAATTTAAATGTAAACTAATTTAATTTGAAAAATTATTGAAATTTTAATAAAATTTAGTAAGTAATTGTAATGTAGTTTAACTTATGAAATGTTAGAAATTATAAATTCATTAAAGTTTAAGTGTGCCTTTAATTTATGAAATTTGTGTAGTTTAATTAAATTAATGAAATTGTATAATTTTTTTTATATTTGTCTTTTTTTTTTTTTTTTTTTTTTGCATTTTGTATATAAGTTGAAATTTATTTTCATGGAGTTTGATTTATCTATGCTTCAAGACGTAAGTATTTAATTTATAATTTTTTATTCAATATCATGTATGTTAAAAAAAATATGTTTTTCGTTGAATAATTGGTATGTTTAAAATATTTGTATGTATCTATCTTTGCATGTAATAAATTTTTAATTATATAAAATTGTATAATAATAAGATAATAATATTGAATAAAATATTATATAAATGTAAAAAAGATATTAGTTATTTAAATGGCCTAAAATTTTAAAATATAATATTGTTCAAAAATTTGTTAATTGACAAAAATTACATTGCCTTGAAATATAAAAAATTTTATAATATAATTAATGACATAAGATATAAAAAAAATTCATGAAATTATAATGTTTCAAAGTATTTCATAAAATTTAACAATATTCTAAAAAATAACTAACATTCTCTACAAATTAAAAATAAATTATGAATGCCATAAAAATATTAAACAAATTAATTACTTAAATGGTAGTAAAATAAAAGTAAAAAATATCTAAAAAATTTAATTATCCTAAGTTTACCCAAAAAATGAAAAGATTTAAGAAATAATAAAAAAAACATTCTATAAAAATTAAAAGGATATCACGAATATCATAAAAGACTCAAAATTTTAATTGAATTAAATATCCTTAAATTTTAAAATATAAAAAAAAATATGCAAACATTATATTATCTTAAATTGGGCCATTAGCAAATGCAAAAAGTTTGTAAATTATGAGTAATATTCCTTAATAATTTCAAAAGTTTTCAAAAAAAATAATAATATTTCTAAAAATTAAATAAAATTTCAAAACTAAGATAAAATAATAATATATAGAAATATATAATAGATGCAAAAGATTAGAAAAAAATTTAAGATCTCTAGGCAAAAACAAAAATTTTTTGTTCTATTTTTGAATATTATATGTTTGGAGTTAATGTTTATTTGAAATTTTGTTGTTGTTTTTTATTTTTCTAAATAGGATGATACAAAAATAATATATAATTTATAGAAAATTAGATTGAATTTCCTATAAATTTCATAGAAGAACATGTAGGCATAACATTAAATACCACGTTTAGTGAGATTCTCATTTAATGATGAGAATCACACCGAATTATCCAAAGTTGACAATTTGAAAATTTTATTGTTAATATAACTTGTTGTATATAATATAGTTTACTATATATGTTATTAGTAAATTCAGATGTGTATCTTCTCACACGTTCTCTTAGTGCATGATGATAAATGTTTGGAAAATTTTTTCATTTTGGTGCACTAAGAGAACTATAGTGAGATGTTGTCAAAATTTTAGTAGTTATGTGAACTACATTGTTACGGCAAAATGTTATATGATAATGAATTTCTAAATGGATTAAATTCTTACCTTATAGGCAACGGAGATAAGAAGATAGTATTAGATATTAAAAAAACTGAAAAATAGCATAGAAAATATTGAAATGAAAAATATTATATGTATATGTTTAATTGTATTGTTACACTAAAATTTTTAGGACTTTATAATGGGATCAGATAGGAATTGATTTATTTTATGTTGAATGATGGGTTATTACATCCAGAATTCTTAGAAAGTATGAACCATTTCATTCAATTTGTGATGCCTCAACCTATATTTAAGGATGGAATTAAAATTAAATGTTTGTGTAGTCATAAGAAGTGTCAAAATCCTAGTTATTTAGACCCCAATACAGTAATGTTGTGTATTATATAAAGTTTTGTTACTAGGTACTATGAACAGTATTTGCAGAGTAAAGTGTGTAGTTCTAAAACAACAATTATAGATGAACCTGAACTTCTAACCGATAATGTATGTCCAAGTGAATCAAAATCTATTGCATACCATAATATGGTACTAGATACAGTTGGGCCAAAGTTTGATTGGAGTGAAATGAGTAAAGCTCTCAATCCGACGTCTCAGGAGTTGTATGATATGCTTGATGTAATTAATGAGGAATTATGGTCTGGTCGTGAAAAACATTCTAAGTTATCTTCAATTGTATGATTAATTAATATCAAATTTGAGTATCATTTATCTGAAATGTGTTACAACGATATATTACAATGGTACAATAAGTTATTGCTTGAGGATCATATGATAGTTGATAGTTTTTATAGCACCAAAAACTTGATGCAAGGTTTAGGACTTCCAGTTGAGAAGATTCACTGCTGCAAAGAATAATTATATGTTATATTAGTGTGATGATAGTGACTTGAGGACCTGCAAGTTTTATGATTTTCCTAGATATAAGTGATAAAAAGAAGTTTCATATAAGAAGATGTATTACTTTCATCTGATCTCAAGATTGTAAAAGTTGTATACTTCTGAAGCAACTGCCAAGTGTACAAGATGGCATGTTAAGCATGAACATGATGAAGATTTG
This sequence comes from Omphalea diandra, assembly GCA_949677035.1. NCBI lineage: Eukaryota > Viridiplantae > Streptophyta > Magnoliopsida > Malpighiales > Euphorbiaceae > Omphalea > Omphalea diandra. The sequence continues at coordinate 11,051 of CATIWR010031488.1, read as the reverse complement.
ATAGAACATTGCTCATATTCTCCTGCGTGGAAGCATTTTAATAAAATGAATCCACAATTTGCATCTGAAATCCAAAATATTCAGCTTGTATTATATACTGATGAGTTTCAACTTTTTGGTCAATCTGGACAACAATATTCATGTTGGCCAATTATACTAACCCCTTATAATTTGTCACCCTAGATGTGTATGAAGAAGGAATATATGTTTATTTATATTATGGTTCTAAGACCTAACAATCCTAAACATAAGTTGGATTTATTCATGCAGCCCATGATTACAAAACTAAAAAAGTTATGGGAAATTGGTGTGGAGACATGATATTTCTATAAAATGAAATTTTCAATTGTGAGCTACTTTGCTATGGACTATTAGTGATTTCTGCTTATGGTATGTTGTCTAGATGGAGTAATCAAGGAAGACTTTCTTGTTTGTATTGCACGGAACATACTGATACCAACACACTTCCAAATGGAGGTAAACAGTCTTGCTTAGAAATTCTTATTGCCTGATTATCCATTACAATGGAACAAAACTATTTTTCTTAATAATTGAATAGTGAAAGATCCGACTCCACCTATAAGGTAAGGAATGAATGTGCTAGAGGAAATCACTGAATTATAATTGATTAGAGTAACTGAATTTTGGTTTGAAAATGTTAATGGTCAAATAACAAAATGAACAAGATGTGGATGGACGAAACAAAGTATATTATGGGATTTGCCTTATTGGAGTACCAATTTGATAAGGTATAATTTGGATGTCATGCACATTGAGAAGAATGTGTTTGAGAATATTTTTAATACAATGATGAAAATAGAAAGGAAATCTAATGATAATACCAAATCTAGAGAAAACTTGAAGTTATTTTGTCATCTTCCAGAGTTACATCAGGATAATGTGACTAGAAAATATCCAAAGGAAAAATATACACTTGATAAGCAAAGTAAGCAAGTATTATGTGAATGGTTCAAGAATATTAGATTTTTAAACAAGTATGTATCTGATATGGTTCGATGTATCAATATGCGCAAGCTGAAGTTGTTTGAAATGAAAAGTCATGATTGTCATGTGTTTATGCAGTGATTACTCCTTATTGTTTTTCATGAGTTGTTGCCTTCACAAGTATGGAAACCCCTTACAGAGTTAAGTTTATTTTTTAAAGAACTCATTGCACTGCAAAACAGTGAGGAAGACATGACACATTTAGGAATTGACATTCCTATGATTTTGTGTAAGTTGGAACGTATTTTCCATCTAAGTTTCTTTGATTCAATGGAATATCTAGTTGTACACTTGGCATATGATGCGAACAGGAACTGTGCAGCATAGATGGATGTAAAGGTACATTAAATGCAAAAGTTTTCATTCGAGATATCATTTCAATTATAATTCATTCATTTTTAATCTATTCACATATTGTATGTTGTAGATTTCTTAGACATTTAAAAAAAAAATGTGAAGAATAAAGCTCGGATTGAAAGTTCTACATACAATGCATACTGAGTTGAAGAAGCATCATCATTTTGCTCATATTATTTCGAACCTCATGTGTATACAAGGCACATAAGAGTACCTCGAAATGATGATAGTGAAAACTCTAAAATAATATTTTAGAAAATTTGTCAATATTTACTCATCCAGGTAGACCTAAAACCAAAATATTGAAAGATGAAGAATATCATGCAACTCAAACGTATATTCTTCCGAACTATCGTGAAGTAATTGAATATGTCGAGTAAGTTATAATTCTATTTCAACTCTTTTATTTTGTACTATTGAATATGATACACAAATTTTGAAAAACTAATATTATGTTGTGCAAATTTTATGAAACTTATATATTGTCATGTTGAAGCATTTTTTTCTAATATATCCACCAATGATATTGATAAAAAGTTGGAGATAAAATTTCGATATTGGTTTAAGTCATATGTGAGTATACCCTAACTAATATTAAAATAGTAAATTTTATAAGAGTAATTATTATATGATTAATGTAGATAATGAGTTGTTTTATTTTTTTTAGGCAAATGATCTAAACAATGGAATCACAAAGCAATTTATTATAGATCTTGCAAAAGATCCATTACGCAGTGTGACTATATATCCCTTTTACTTTGTAAATGGTTACAAGTTTCACACTGAAAATATGGTTCCAATAGGGTATCAATCAATAGTGGAGTAAGTATTAAGAGTTCAAACTACAATGAAAATGCATATATGACTATTACGATTAAGTAATTGAGATGCTACAGTTGGAGTATTTTGTGCTTCCAATCAAAAGAACTGTTTTGTTTAAATATGAATGGTTTGATTCAATGCCTAATGTTGAGACGAAAGTGCATGAAAATTACAATCTTGTTGAAATCAACCACAAGCTCAAGTTTAACAAATACGAACATTTTTATATTAGTGATGCAAGTTTGTTAAGTAAATTATCTTCCTTATCCTAGTTTATGATAGGATAAAGCTTATTGGTGTGCAATATCCCAAAGAAAAGCTCGATCATTTGTTGAAATAAAGGATGAATATGTTATTAAGACATCATTTCAAGTTTTGTTTCAAGAGGATATGGAATGAAATTTACCTCTTATAGAAATTATGAAGGACGAGCCACCAAGAATTTTAAATGATCTAGGTGCTTTGTTCAATGAATTGAAATGATGAAGAAGATAATTAGTTTGATGATGAAATGGAGCTACAATCAAAATTTGAATTTTCGGAAGATATAATATCTGAAGGTGATATTGAGTATGATGATTTAGAGTAATTCAAAATTTTTGATGTTTTTAATTTTTAAGTATGTGAATACACAAATTTGAATAACAATTTTGTTATGTATGTATTGTATTAGATATATAATTTCATATGTACATTCAGATCACATGTCATATATACCTAGCGATTTAGGTACATCGTCCCGAGGTCGTACATTAGGTAAAGGATGTACAAGTGATCGTAGGCCATATGTGACACCACTTCCACCATCCATCACACCGGCTTTGACACCTAGGCTTCCCTTGATGCCAGCTCTGCCCGTAGGTTCGACTCCCCCTTCAACCACATTCCCTGCTCCATCCCTTACTCAGGATCCTCCTTCAGCTCCATCTATGCCATCGATGTCGATAGATCAGGATGAGACCTATACAGTTCCTGCACCTGAGCTACGACCTCATATTTCTTTACAATATGAGAGGTATGTAATAATTATTTTTTATCTTATTAATTGTAATACTAACTAATTTCTATTTTCAAATTTGTACAGTTTGTATCCATTTGATAGATGCTCTCATGCATGCCAGAAAGATCTTTAAGCAAAAGATTTATTATGATGGCTGCACCTGGAAGAAGGTCCCACAATTTGTGAAAACCTTCTACTAGAAGGAGTTCAAGGTAAATAATATTTATTATTCTAAGTTAAATATTTCAAAATAGGTTTTAATTATTAACTAATTTTTTGTGTTTATTGTTCATATAGAAGCAGTTTCAATGGGATCAGATGATTGATGCCTTGGTCCAGTCAACCTCTTTTAGGAAGGCTGCTTTGGGGTACAAGGACATACTTCATGATTTAAAGCATAAAGGCAAGGAGACCTAGGTATCTAATGAGGCCTGGGACCACTAACAAACTCAGTGGGTTCTTCACATGCTCAGGTTGTGTCTCACCAGACCAACCTGAATAGACAGACCTAGAAATGAGGTCCTGAACCAGGTCTATCTAGGCACATAGGGGGGTTTATCCCCCCATTCTGAGCACGTCAGACAACTAATAAGAAATATTTTACATTTATGAATTACTATTTATTTTATCCATTTAAAGTTTTTTTTTTTAATTTCATCTTTTCATTACCTTCATAAAAAGCTTGATAGCTAGGATGAAAGGTTCAGCCCATCAATATCTTCGTGTATACACATACTAAGCAAAATGACATGGAGACCTCCGTTGATACATGATCCAAGGCAGTTAATATAAGTTATAATTTACTTTTTTTATTTTTTATTTTTTTCAATAATTAATATTTGTATATATCATACTTTACAAAATGCAAGATAGTATTTTTTGGACATTATGCACAATTATCACAGCCACCTGTAGGAACCGATGAGCCTCATCAGGTTAACGAGCGTGAGGTTTTTCTGCTAGCATTGGGAGGTCAAGTGAAAGGTCAAATTTATGACATGGGTGATCAAGCTCCTCATTTCTATGGTGAGTCCTCTGATGCCAGTGCTTCTTCAGCTCTACCGCCTTCTGCCGAGGACTTGCAGCGAGAGGTCGAGAGGTGAGTAAATGAGAGGATCACACCCTATCACCTCCTCCTCAACCACCAACTACTATTGCTACTATTGCTCATGCTTCTATAGTTGCTGCTTCTCCTACATCTAATCCCTTCGACATCACTGATGATTTTTTAGTTGATCCGAATAATGCGTCAACTTATTAGTTTTATAGTTTATTTGTATCAAACATTGACATTTTTATGTGTGTGTATATATATATATTGTTAGTATTTAAATTTATTTTAATTTTTTATAAAATTATAAAACTAATATCATAAAATATTAATATAATAAAAATAAATTTGTTAATTTTATAATTTAAAAATATTAATATTAATATTATAAATATTTATTACAAATAGTATAAAATATTTTTCTTATTTCAAAACAAAATAAATAATACCAACGGATTACTAACAAAATTAAAAAAAAAAAAATATTCAGGTTTAATTCATCGACGGATTATCAACGTATTAATGACGGATTTATCGATGGACTTGTCAATGGAATATTTTGTCAGTAATTTAGTCAGGTTTTTTATACTTAAATACTGACCGATATTCCATTGGAAAGTTCGTTGTTATATTTGCGACATATGGAATTTTCATTGATATTTACTTACTGACCAACAGTTTGGCAACAAAAGTTTTTGATTGATATTTCACTTGTAGAATTGAATTACCAACAGAATCGAGGCATTTTCCGACAGAATTTTCCATCGATATATTTTATATTTCTTGTAGTAAGCAATGTATGGAATATAAATAGATCCACCCTTATGTAATTCTTAATTTGTAATATTATTACTATTTAATGATGACCTGCGTTAACATATAATATAACAAAGAAAACCATTAATTATAACTGATTTTATTAATTAATTGAATCAAGGTTTTTAACTTTAACCCTAACATATTTATCGTGCAAACACTTTTAATATTTTTAAATATAGAGCTGAAGGTAAGTCTACATTTAAAACAGTTCTTCTATTATTAATTAAATGGTATATAACATATTTACATGCAAAATGCTTATTACATTGTTAATCGAATAGTAGAAGTATGAAAGAAGTAAAACTACGTTAGAATATTTTAATGAATTTATATTCATATTTTTATCTAATTATATTGATAAATTTTAAATTATTTCTTAAAAATAAAATGATTTTATTATTTAATTGGAATGATCCTTAAAATGTTTAAACTTTAAACGGATAGTATATCATATATTAAAATATAATTTTAACAAATTAAATGAATTATATTGTGTCATTACGAACTCCACAATTCAAACCCTTTGTACATTTTTATTTTTGAAGTGTTTCAAATAAATAAATAATTTTTTTATAATCTAAATTCTATTACATCCAATTTAAAAGCCATATATATATAGTATTTTTTTTTTGCTTGATATCATTGATTTTTATTGATTATCATCATATTTTTTAATTTTAAAACTTTTATTTTTATTATATATTAATATCAATTAAAATTAAAATATTTATTATTTAATACCTAATATTAAATTAATTATGATAATTTAATTAATTTTTAAAATTATATATATATATATATATATATATATATGTTTATTAAACATTGAGTAATTAGTTAATATAGAAATAATATTGGGTGAATTTTTTTGGCATTACTTAAAAATTAATAATTTAATTTAATTATATAAATTTTAAAGAAATTTTATAAATATTTTTTATTTTAATATATATTATAAAAATATATGTATTTTACGCAAAGTTGAAAACTAGAATTAGTTATATATTATACGCGTGCAACGTAAACAGCGTAAATAATTGCCAACCCGAAAGTAGGGGTGCGCGACTTGTTATAATAATAATAATAATAATAAATCAATTAAAAAAATCCAAACAAACAAAGGTTGTTTAGTTACGTACAATGATGTCCAATTCTCTGTCCAAAGTGATGGCTTCATCTGCGAGTTGGGCCCTCCAAAAGTTTCTCCACATCTCATCCCATTGCATGTGTTAATCTGCAAATATCATAATTTCAATAGCAACCTTAAAAAATCTATTTATATTAATTTAAATAGAGGAGGCAAACCGTTCAGATTGTATCGTTTTTTTATTATATTATTTTTAAGTTAAGTTTGAGTTATTCGAATTTGGGTTAGATTTGAATTTATTTTTAAAAAATAATATTTTATATCAGATCATTTATTATTTAATTATAAAATGTCTATTTGAATCTTTTTTTTATCATTTATATAATATTTTTTCATAATTTGTTAAGAGAGAAATGATCATTTTTGCTTAAAAATTTATTTTTAGTAAGATAGATTTTATATAGATTAAAATTTTTTATTTCATTTAAATGCTTAATAAATTAAATATAATTTTTTGTTTAAGTAAAATGACTATATATAATGAAAATAATTAAATTAAGTCAATGTTAAATTATATTCAAGTCATATATTATAATTTAAATTAATTTACAAATACATATATAATGTCTAATGACACTCATTATAAAAAATTTTGTGTATTACGCTAAAAATTTGTGTGATAAAATTAGATTTATTTTAATATGTGATTTGATCATGATAAAAATCAAATTTATTACAATTATTATACAAAAACGTGAAACTATAATCAATTTCTTGTATGTATTAAAATTATTTAGAAAAACCATGGTTAAAAGTTAGCTTAATTACTTAAAAAATTTAGACCTTTTTGCGATTTTAAATTGTATATAAAACTTATAATTGAGTCAATTACACTGTAATTTCACAAATTTTTTTTAAATATACTTCAAGCCAAAAATAAAATTTAGTAAAACACATTTAGACTCAATTCACTCTTATATTTTTTTTCAAATAGTTTAATTAAATTTAAAATTAAGTTTACAACTTAATTAATGTACTATTTTTATTTTTATTCAATTTAATCTCATTTTCACTTAATTCAATTTATTATGTATGTTTATATGATGAATTTTAATTTTACATTTAAATTTTAATTTATAATTCAAAAATCTCTCAGTCTCTCATTTTTTTTAAAAAAAATTATCTTAATCTTCTTTAAAAAATTAATTTTATATTTTAAATAATAAAATTTTAAACTATTCAAAATAAAAAAAATTTCTAAGGGATGCTTAAAAAATAATCATACAAGTTTAATTAAGATGATACTTTTTATTTTTTATTCAATTTAATCTCATTTTTATTTAATAAAATTTATTTTGTATTTTAGATGATGAATTTTAATTTTCTATTTAATTTTAAAAAATAAAAATTTAAAAATTTAAATTTATAATTCATAAAATCTCTCAATCTCTCCTTAAAAAATTGGTTATTGTATTTTAAATAATAATTGTTTAAACTATTTAAATAAAAATTTTAAAAAATTATTTACATGAACTTAATTAAGATGATACTTATATTTTATATTCAATTTAATCCCTTTTTTGCTTAAATAAATTCTATTATATACTTTTATACAAAAATTTTTAATTTTATATTTAAATCTATAAATTTGTAAATTTTAAATTTATAATTCATAAAATCTCTCAATATCTCATTTAAAATAGTTTTTCTCTCAACATCTCCTTAAAAATTTAATTTTTATATTTCAAATAATAAATTATTCAAGTCATTTAAAACAAAAATTTTAAAAAATATTTTAAAATAATTATATGAGTTTAATTAAGATGATACTTTTACTTTTATTCAATTTAATCTCATTTTTAATTAATTAAATTTATTATATACTTTTATTTGATAATTTATATTTAAATTTAAAAAATCTAAAAACTTTGAAATTTAAATTTATAATTTATAAATCTCTTAATCTCTCATTTAAAAATATATCTTTTATTCTATCCTTAAAAATTATATATTTTAAATAATAAATTATTTAAACCATTTAAAATAAAAATTTTTTAAAATATTTAAAAAATATATTAAGTGAAATGAACTTGAATATTTTCAAAAAATTTATCCTGAAAATAAAATTAAGGATTTATTAATTTATTATTTAAATATATAAAAATAAAATTCATAATTTTAGAATATGAAATTAGCATAAAATTATAAAATAAAATTTAAATATTTTTATGAAAAAATATTTAAATTGAGTAAAAATAAAAATATTATCTTAGTATGATTTAAATTTAATTTTGAATTTGATTAAAATAATAAAAAAATATAAGGGTCAATTGAGTCTAAATATATATTTTATTAAATGTTGATTTTAATTTGGGACATAATTAAAATCAATTTATCAAATTAGAGTGTAATTGATGACTCTATTAAAAGCTTTATATATAATTGACAATTGATAAAAAGGGTTGAATTTTGTTAGTCATTGAGTTCAAAAATTTTTAACTCAAAAATTTTTGTCATAATAAATGAGCATATAAGTTGAAGTATGATATATACTTGTTTTTATCACAATATGTTTTCACAATATAGAGCTCGCCAAATTACATATACGGAGAAATAACATTATCATAATAATATCTATTGTTGTATTAAATATTTAAAAATGTGATAAAATTATTTTATCATAATACATAATTTTTATTCTTACTAAATGATCTATCATAATAAATTATAATTAAGACACATGAAAAAATACAGTAAAATTAAATAAATTTATTTAAATATAAAAATTTTATTATATTTTAAATAAAAATAAGATTAAAATTAAAGTTAATTTGACTTTAAATTTAAATTCAATTAAATAATTAAAATATTTTTTGAAATAAAAATTTTTATTTTAATTATTCTACCTTTTATATATTTAGTAATAATTTTTTTTATATTGTTATCGTGATGCAAACAATCCAAATTGACCCATTGGAGATAAGGTTTTGAGCATGAAACTTAAAACTCAAAGTTGACGCATAGAGCAATTAGAAGATGTTTAAAACTTGGACTTCAAATGGTGTAATTAGCTTTATCCAATAAAGCCCAACATGAGGAGACAACCAAAACCCAATAACATTTGGCCAAGGAAGGAAATTGAGCCTAAAAACGTGTGGATAAAGAGATAAAGCTCCACAAATCCCACAAATTAAAGATACTTCTAAGATTTGCTTAGTTGACATTATTTTTCTAATATCTTCAGGATATCTCCTATTGATTGAATTCATCTTCTCCTTTTTGGATTAGGATTTTTTTGTTAATCTGTTTATGCTTGTAAGCAATTTAAGAATATATTTTTGTTAGATTCTACATATGATGGTCGAATACTCATATTAATCAATCACAAGCTTTATTTTTTCTTGCATATATTATGAGAAAAGTGATGCTTAGAATGTTTTTAGGTGGCCAACTCCTTCTGGCTAAATTTGACATAGGATTTTCTAGGTTTTTGCTTTTTAATTAGGGTTTTAAGCATGTAAGGCTATATATAGCCCACTCATTCAATCGACCATAATGGATTGATGATTATTCTTTTGACTTTATCGTTTTGTGAGAGTTTTTTTTTTCTCTTTCTTAAGTTTTTGAAAGAACTTGGTAAAGTTGTTACATATATTTCTTAATAACTTTGCAAACTAGTTAATTTTAGACATAAATTGACTTTAGCTAATCTAAAGTTAGAATTAACAACCTTTAAATCTTTATAATTCATGTTGTTAGAAGCAAGTTTTCTAGGGGTCTAATTGGGATTTAAAGTCATTTACACTTAATTTTTGAAATGAACATTGGCAATTTAATTCAAGTATATGAATTAGGGAATTAAACCACCCTTGCACATATCAATTTGATATCAGAGCTTAAGGTTTCAATTATTAAGTATCCTTTGTGTTCATTGTTTTGTTTTTTCATATTGTTCTTCTCATCTAATTATTTTTTTTCCTTGTGTAATTCTTCAATTCGACCTCATCTTCTTCTTTTCTTCCAATTCAGTTTCTTCATTGTTCTTGCATTAAATATGTTTTATTCCATCTTATTTAAGTGTTATTTCATTATTAAAATTTGTTCCAAAATCGTTTTGCATTATCAAAGGTCACAAAAAAAAAAAAATTCAATTTGCAATTTGTATACTTCTTGAATCTAATTCGGGTTCAATAACTCTCTTGTGTTTCAATATATTTTCTCTGTGTTTCTATCATTAAATTAGTTTGTTTCATCATCATTCAACATAATTTTATCATTGAAATAGGATTATAATTGCATGCTTTGCAAAATTTTCATAAATTAACAAACTTTGTAAAATTAACTTGTTTTCCTTTTTATAGTTGGATTTCCTTGTTTCTTTCAATTCTAATTTGTTTTCTATAGTTGGATTTCCTTGTTTCTTTTAATTCTAATTTTTTTTCTTTTTTGATTAACCTTTCTTCTGTGTTTAGTTTCATATTAGAATAGATTACTTGAAGAAAATCCTTAAAATTTAGGAAGATCTTGCAATTTGATTGGTTCTTTTGTTCCATTCAATTTTATATTTTATTTTTCATCCAAATTCATTTTTCTTCATTGATTAATCTTTTTGGTGTCTTCAATTTTCAGATTGGAGATGCTTCCCTCAAGAAATTTCTTAAAATTTGGGAGTTTGTCAAAATTTCCTTAAATTAAGGAAACTTGAATTTTAGCTTGTTTCTCATTCAAATTTGTTTCTTTTGTATATAATTAATTATTTGGTGTTCCTTGAAATCTAGGCTAAATTATGTCATCCAAATTCAAGAAAAAAGTTGAAATTATGAATTTCCCCTTACTCACCTTTAATTCAGCCTAGTTATGTTTTTGTTAACTTCTTTTGTGTTCTAGATTATAATTTAGCTTCATTTTTT
>CATIWR010031479.1:0-21155 GCA_949677035.1 Omphalea diandra | reverse complement strand
ATATATATATATATATATATTTGTGGGTCATAATCTAAAATTTCGAAAACATATATATGGCCTTTCAAAATTTTTCAAACTCAACTCCAAATGGATCCAACCCTGCACTTAGTGACATATAAATCACGAGTTAGAGTAGAGAGGCAAAAACAACCTCTTTGCAGAAATGCAAAGAAAAAGGATGCAAAAAAATGTTTTTTAAAATTAGTTGTGTTTCATAAATCACAAACTTCAGAGAAAATATAAAATTTATTTGTGGTTAGTAGCAGGAAGGGGTGGATTCATGTTAAATCTGTTCGGGGGATATAGAATGAATAAATAAATAATAAATCTTATAAATAGCAAAATTAGCAAGAATCATATGATCCATGGTACCTTTGGTTCAAAGTCATTATTAAGAAGAATATTAGATGGCTTGATATCCCTGTGAATGATTCGGGGATCACCTAGAATGAGCATATGGGAAAAGAAGAGTGAGTTCAAAGAACAATGACTTGAACTTCAAAATAATAAACAAATAAATAAGGAATATATGGCTTACTATATTAAGTAGCCAAAGCCTAATAAAGTTATTATTAAAACTTTTAAAAAAACATCAATGATACTCACAACCATCATGCAAATATGCCAATCCTTTTGCTGTGCCTAACGCAATTCTCATTCTACTTGACCAGGGAATTGTTGATTCGGTCTTTCCTGCAATGTTTAAGAACATGATATCATAGATATGCCCATAGTCCCAGTTATAATGGAATCCATATGAGAGTATCAATCTTATGTGTGCTCATTGGGAAGAAAATATATTGTAAATTAGGAAAAAGGACTGACCGTGTAAATGAGATCCCAAGGAGTTGTTAGAAAGAAACTCATAGAGAAGCAGGTTGTTGTCTTTATGGTTGCAGTATCCGATCAGCTTTACAATATGACGGTGATGAATTCGGCCAATAGTTTCCATCTCTGTCCAAAATTCAGTAGTATTCTTGCTTTCAAACCTCTTAATTGCTACAACTTCACCATTTGGAAGTATTCCTTTGTACACCCTACCAAAGCCACCCATGCCGAGGATGTTGGCAGTGGAGAAACCGCCGGATGCCTTTACTAGTTCTTTATAAGTAAAGGGCTTTGGCCAAATACTTACAAACTTCTGAGAGCCAAGAGGAGGCTCTAGCACCAATTTCCTTTCTTTACCTGGAGTAACTGATTTCCCTTCTATATTTGATGGAGTCCATTTCTCTCCTATGTTGAAAGGAGTCCATTCCTTTTCTATGCTTGGAGTTTTCTCTTCAATATCTGAAGTAGTACTCTCGCTGTGTAGGCAATGCTGAGGTGGGTCCGAGACTGCTTCATGGAGAACTGGATATTGAAAGAAAATGGATTAGCAGGCCAAGATCAAATGAACAGGTACTTTTAACAGATCTATAATATCATTCTGATAAATTAATGCCTCAAAACCAGAAATGAAAAACATGAAAAAGAGAACTGAGAACGAGTATGGATAATTTTGAGTGCTTATTTGGAAATAACAGGTTACACAAACAGTTAGCATCTTTTTTTTTTTTTTTTTTTGGTGATTGAAGCTGCTTAATCCAGTTTATTGTCAAGAATTCAAAAGTCAGTTGCATCATTAGCTCTATACAAATTATGCAACTTTGTTTATGTTTGAACCCTCAAAGGCTAGAGCAGCTTGGTTTCTAGTGTTCTAGTATATAAGCCTAATCCTCAAAGCTTTGGTTCTTTTCAACAGTGGTGGGATATGATATACTTTTCAGTAAAGACCGGGAATTGATGCATGATTATGTTAGTTTATATCAAAAATAATTCGGTATCTAATAGTAACATTGTATCTTTACCAAATACCGCCTTTACATTTTATCAACCCATGATCATTAGAAATGTTATGTAAGAGGATAAGTCAAAATTAATTAAATTCCCTCCTATCTGCTGAATTTTTTTTTGGCAAGTATAGGCAAGAAAAATTGTGGAAAGGAAGAGTCTATAACCTTGGAATTTTGAGTCTAAAACATCTCTGATGGCTCTGTCCTCCCATTGCACGTCATCCCACCAGCTTCTACTTCCTTCGATTTCCTTTAATCTTTTTGCATTGTGTAAATTGAATGGGAGCTTGAATAGCTTTGGGCATTCAATAACAACTATTCTTTCAAGAACTGGAAACTGCAAGACTTGAGGAGAGATGCACCGCAAACATGGTAGATTAGCCAAATATAATTTCTTAAGATTTGAGAATATGCCCAGACGTTCATCAATTTCTTTGATTTCTTCAGACTTAAAATCATTGCCTAAGACTTGAAGCAATGATTTACAATTAAGTAAATGAAGAGTTCGAAGCCTTGGAGCGAAAATGAGCCATTCCAAACTATCAATCGTCGAACAACAACGAATTTCAAGAGCTTGAATGTTCAACACATAGTACTGAAAATTGTCAGTTACAAATTTCAGATGTTCACAATCTTCTATAGCGAGTTCCTGTAGCTGCACCATTCTTGATAGAACTGAGATTGGCACATTAAGACTCTTTATATTTCTAAATGATAGGTTTCTGATGCAATTTTGCAGTTTTTGAGAGTTTAACATTTTTTCAGCAGCTAGATGACTGAATAGACTGATACTTATGTAACTTATGCATTCATTGCATTCCAACTCCTCTAAAAAGGTCATGTCATCAAATGTTTCATTACCTAACTTGCTGAATACTTGCAGTGATGGAACACTTGATAATACTCCCTTAGATATAACTTGAAATCTTTCAGTATAATCCACAAGCAAAAGCTTCAAATTTATCAAATTCTTCACTTCAATTGGCAGTTCTTTTATGCATGTAGAAGACAGATTAAGATAATGCAAATTGATCAGCGAACCAACGCTACTAGGTAACCCAACTAAGCTTCTGTTTCCTGACAAATCCAAAACTCCCAAGGCATTCATAGAATTGGAAAATCGAGAAGGAAGCACACACAAGTTGGTATATCGAATAAGTAGAGTTTGAAGTTTGGGACAAGGATTCATAGGAGGTTCTACATCAATATCACCATACATTATTGATATTCTCGAGGCCTCAACCCATTTTTCAATCCTCCGTTCTTGAAATAAAATTTTGTTCTGTCTTATCCCATGTTCGCAAGCTAACCACAAGCCAAAAGTACGAATGACCCCATGCATCCTGACATCACGTGGTACAGAACGGTCTAATAGTAGTAGACATGATAGGCTTAACCTTTTGATAATATATTCTCCCAAGTTATCATCATCCATATCCAAAAATCCCTCCCCAATCCACAGTTTAATAAGTTCATCTTTCCCAACTACATCCGGTAGTATGCAAGTATACAAGAAACAATCTTTAATTGCAGAGTCCTCTAAGTTATTGTAACTAGGCTCAAGAACACGAAAAATATGGTTCATACCCGGCAGCCTTGATGGGTCATCTTCCATTATGCTTTTTACATGCTTCCATTCAGAATTTCTCATTCCACACATTGCTTGCCCAACAGCATCGAGTGCAAGTGGCAAACCTTGGCAAACTTTTTCATTAATAGTTTCAGCAACATTTTCCATTTGGGCAACTGAATTCCGAGTGTTCTCACCTACCTTCATCCAGAACAATTTCATTGCTTCCTCCGATGACATACAGTTCAGTTCCAATTTCACTTGAGTTTTCATGTCATCACACACTCCCTCTAATCTGGTTGTGAACACCACTTTAGACTCGTTCCCTTCGGTTAAAGAAACTCCAAATTTTAATAGATCCAATCTGTCCCATAAATCGTCTAACAACAATATAAACTTTCTACTGCCCAACAACCTAGCTTTATCTTCCGTATTCTTCCATGTTTGATCAGTTATTCCTAAACAATTGCGAATAACATTCTGGACTGCATCCACGCCTCCTTCCTTAGACACTGTAACCCAAATCACCATCCCAGAATAATCTTGTCTTTCAATAAGTTCATCTTGGATTTTTTTTAATAGTGTACTTTTCCCAACACCAGCCATTCCATAAATTCCAATAATTCTGAAACTGTCGTCGTAGATGCATCTCCAAACATCTTCCAGCTCGGATCCAAAAGCCACAGTAGATTTCACGTGAATCACATCCGCCGAATCATGAGGTCTTCTCTCAACCACAACATCAAATTCACCTTCGCTCATTATTTTGGTGACTGCATTGAGCATTTCGCAAACTTGTTTTCCCACATCGGAGCTCAGGCAGTTGACAAGGCAGCAACATCCACCAGGTCCTCTCTTTTTAAGTGCCTCTTCACCTTTTGCAATAACTATGTCAGCTTCCGTTTCTAAGCGGTTTGCCCTATAAAGCCAGTCAGTTACTTTGTAGGTGGACTGCTTGTACGGGCTCTCTTCCTGTTTCACCCTTATCTTGATGTTTCCCTTCTTGCTCTTCAGCCGCCAAACCGCAGCTTTCAAAGAATCAAGATTGTCTTCCAAATTGCTAAAATCCCAGATGGGTATAACAGGCGATTTCTTGAAGGTTTTCATGAGAAATTATACAAGATTTGGAAGGATAACAAAACAAAACTGGTATTTCTGATTTAAGAGACTAATAGTTTCATGTTTATGAAGGAGGTCAATGGGCGCCTAGGGATTAAGATTTATTTTGTGGATTTTTGTGTTGCACGCAACGCTTGTTTGGGTGCGAGCCAGAGTGGTGGATATAAATTTTTTAAAATATATATAGAAGTAAATAAATAAATAAATTTTATATTTAAGTAAATAAATTTTTATATTTAACTTTTAGATACATTAAAATGATTTATAGAAAGTGAATATAAAATTAAATAAATTTTATATTTAAAATAAATTTATTTTATATTCAAATTATAGTATATTGTGTTTGACTTGTTACAATTTTTTTGAAACATATAAAACATAGTTTTCAAAACCGAATTCGGTTAAATCAATAAAATTGGCAATCAACTAATGATTTGATTTGATTCAATGTTAAAAACTACTCTTCTAAAAAACTGGTCAAGCCCAGAAAAATTGGTCAAAATTAAAATCAGATAAAACTGGTTTAACTTAAAATTATATTATTTTTGTGAAAATTTTATATTTTTTTAAAAAATTACACTATTTTACTCCAAATTTCAATTTTAAAAAATAATTTTCATTAATTTATCATATTATATATATTTTTATAATTTCTAAATCTTTTAAGTACTATTTATATATTTTTTTCAAAAAAATAAAAAAATCCTATTGAATCAAAGTAATCAAACTGAAAATTGATTAATTGATCAATTCGATTTTCAATTTAATTTTAAAAATATTGATACATAAAGTAAATAAAAAATATATAATAACTGAACAAAAAAAATATAAAAATTAAATAAATTATGTATCTAATGTAAAAAAAGAAATCAAACGCGACCATTGGTGTGACGAGATTATAGGTATGACTCGTGCGAAATCTATCAGTGCTCTAATTTTATTTCACATAACTCCTCGTTGATGTCTTCTATAACGGGATGAAAAATATTTATCGCACCCCTTCAACCACCGTGCAAGAGTTGAAATAAGTATTCAAATATCTGGTACAAATTGAACTATTCAAATATTAGAACACTTTTATATTTCATTGAATCTAATCAATTTTAATTTTTTAAAATATCAAAAACAGCAATGAATATTCAACTTTTTCATGTTTTTACAATTATATTTTAATCTTTAAAATAATTATTTTTTAAAAATTAGATCAGATAGTTTCAATTGTAGTTATAATTAAATAAAACACGTCTTGCTCATTAATGTAGGTGTACCAAATGTATATTAAAAAAATGTTAGTTTAATTATAAGACTCAAAAAATGTTTGATAAAAATTTAGATATTGTCAGTTTTGTTTTGTTTCTTAAATCCATTATTAGTTAAGTATAATAATTAACCTAAAATCTATACTATATATAAAAGTGAGTAACTAAGAAATTTTTTTTTGAATACATAAAATATAAAACTTTTTAAATTGAGAATAACAACTTTAAGTTATAAAATTTAATTGAACGGGTAATATTTCGTTATATAACTAATTATTTTAATTTTAAAATTGTGACATTTGAAACTTATCTATCTCTATACTATATAAAAGTGGTTAATTAAAAAAAAACTGTTTTGAACATAAAGAATATAATATTTTTGAAATTAACAATAATAACCTTAAATTATAAATTTTAATTGGATGAATAATATTATTTTATAAAAATAATTATTAGTTCAATATTTGAAATTTGTGATTATTTAAAATAACTAAAATAATGAATAAAGATATTTATATCTTTAAGTTAGTATTATTTTATTTTTCAAATTTTTAAAAATTAAGATAAATATAATTTATCTATATTTACTATAGATAAAAGTGATTAACTAGAAAAAACTTTTTTCGATATAAATGAAACTTTTTTTAAAATTGAAAATGATAACCTTAAATTATAAATTTTAATTAGATGGATAATATTTTTTTTTATATAACTAATTATTATTTTAATTTTAAAAATTTGTGATTTGAAATCTATACTATACTATCTATAAAAATGGTTAATTACAAAAAAAAATATATATATATAGTATATATAAAAATGCCTAACTAGAGAAAATCTTTTTTTAGCCATAAAATGATATAAAACTTTTTTAAATTGAAAATAATAACATTAAGTTATAAATTTTAATTGGATGGATAGTATTTATGTATAAAAATAATTATTATTTTAATTTTAAAATTTATGATATCTGAAATCTATAATATACTATTTATAAAAAAAGCCAATTAAAAAAAACTTTTGTGGATAGTAAAATGTATAAATTTTTTGAAATTGATAATAACAATTTTAAGTTATAAATTTTAATTGAATAGATATTGTTCGTAATAGAATTCATTATTATTTCAATCCTTAAAATTAGAAAATATTTGATGATAAATGATGTAAATGTCACATTTATTTCTTGATGTTATTTTATTTAGTTTTACTATTAACTTTGTATAACTTTTATTTGGTTTTTAAATTTATTTTTTCATTCACTTATTGTTAAAAGATTATATTTATTAAAAATTTTATTTTATATATATTTTAGAAAAATTTTAATTTTTACACCTTTATATAATTTGTTCTCTTTATTTACATGAATATAAAATTAAAAAATTTATTAATTATTTTAATTACGTGCAATTCACTTATAGTAAAAACTAGTTAAATTTAGAAAAAAACCTAGTTGTATTCCCTTCTCACATTTTCTTTCAAAATTTTTTTTTCTTTACTTATCCTGTAGGGCTACCGTCGACTAAATTGCTGCCGGTAGCCTATGATGTTATTATTTTATTTACTAATTTATCTATTTTCATCTCAATAAATACAAATTTGTATTTATTTTACAGATTTCTGTAGTTTTTCTTATTTTTTTTGTAATTTTGATAAGAATTTTTAGTTTTTCCTTCATGAAAATTTATTTTTTTTTATATGAAGATTATTAATATCCCTTTATGGGATTGATTTATAATAATATGCTGAAATGATTAATTAGTTCTTTATAATAATTAATTGACTTGTTTGAAGATAAAAATATCGAGTTGTGACTTTTATAGTCACCCAATGAACGTGTTTTCCTTTGTTATGTAAAGTTTAATACTTTATCAATATGATTGTATTTTTACAAAAGAAGATTATCACTTTTCAAATCATATTCAACATAGTATAAATACAATTTGTTATGAATTCTAAGTTTTAATTTTTTTTTATGTGTATTGGTAATCTTCTATTTGATATTTCATGAATGAAAATTATTTTCTTCCATCTCAAAAAAAAATATAATAATTAACCTAACACAATTTTTTTTTTTAAAAAAAGAATTTATCTAATTATGGATTACATGATTAAAGAATAATAATTTTTGATATATATAACAATAACTTCATCAAATGATATATGTTTCCATCTTCAGTTTTGATTATAACTGAAATTCAAATTTGGACAAAGCTATATAAATTTCAATAAAACTGCAAAAATACAAAAAAAAAATTATGATTATTAAGCGAATATAAAAACTTACATATTTTCAAAATTTAAATCAATTTATTTCAAGTCAAATTCTAATGTGTATATTTAAACAGATTAATTCGTCAAGTTTAATAATGATTTTCTGATAATTTCGGATTCAAGATAATGCATGTTGTTCTCAATTTCAAAAGCATTGAACGCATTATGGTCGACGATAATGATCCCATGGAGAGCAAATTTTCGAAATGAGGATGTATTGGTTATTGCAACAGCTGGTGATTCCATAACTTTAGTTTTTCAGTGGAAATGGCAGAAATGAGTTGCGTTTCTATTCTGTGGAGGTGGAGACTGATTGTAAGGTCGCAATGCAACATATGAAAAAGAGTTTCAATTAAAGGAGAATTCTTTGAGGGGCATCTGCCATTATGCGTTTTTCCCATAAAAAAATGCGCCTACGTATTTTATGAGATATTACTATAACGTGCAAGGCACTTGCTTGATTTTTCATTTATTGGCGGCAACGTGCAAGGCTTTGGTTTGATTTTTTTTTTTTTTGATATATGTATATCAAAGGAAAAAAAAAGAAAAAAACCATCCACTTGCGTCCTTATCATTCTTTTGTAATATTTTTTTTTTGCTAAAAGTCTAATTGCTTTCAATTTTGTAGAGGATTTCAGTACCGTTAATTGATGGATCAAGATCTCAATGGTATAATAGTTATTTTAGCGTCAAAATTGCGGTTTACATTTTCTAAAAATTCACATATGACAATTTAATTTGTTTGTAATGACAAAGTCATACCATTTACTAATTTCGATTGGTTAAAATTGAACAATTTATTGTCGCTGAACCAAAACCAAATAGAATAAATAAATAACAGTTGAAAACATCAAATAAAATTATTGAAAAATAACACAAAGTCGACTGACTAAAATACTAGGAGGGGATGCAGAAACTTGTAGCACTCCCCCTTAGTGCATTCCCTCGATCAACAAGACCAAGTTTTCTTCGAAATTCTTCAAACTTCGCTTTAGATAGAGCCTTTGTAAATCCATCTGCAACCTGCTTAGTTGTGCGTATGGCATGCAACTCAATTTCTTCATTCAACACACTCTCGAGCAAAATGATAGTGAACAACAATATGCTTCGTGCGAGCATGAAACACCGGGTTTTCAGCAAGTCTGATGACACTTTCATTATCACAAAAAATTGGAATTGGAAACTTTGAAGCCTCATTAACATCTTGAAGAAGTCTTGTAAGCCAGACACACTCCTGAGTAGGTAAAGTGGCTGCAACATATTCAGCCTCTGTACTTGATAACGCCACTGTACCTTGCTTCTTACTGCACCATGATATAACTGTTGAACCAATAGTAAAACAGTAGCCTGTGGTGGAGCGTCTGTCGTTTACATTCCCAGCCCAATCAACATCGACATAACCTTGCAGAGAATAAATCGCTTTGCGTTGATAAAGTAAACTATGCGTTTTGCAGCAGCCATATGACCAACACAAGGTCGCCCCATGAACTGAAAAAGTAATATCTGGGAGAGTAATTGTCAAATACAGTAACTCCCCACCATTTTACGATACTCTGTAACATCACGCAAAAGCTCTCCTTCACCCTTTTGTAATTTGAGACCTGGATCCATGGGACTAGTTGTAGGGTTTGAGTTCTCCATACCGAACCGTTTTAGAATCTTTGCGGCATGTCCTTTTGGTGAAAGGAAGTAACCATCTGATAATTTTAATTCTAAACCCAAAAAACAATTAGCTTCACCCAACCTTTTTATTTCAAAACGAACAGATAAATCTTCTTGAAGGCGCATGATTTCAGCTGTATCATCTCCTGTAACTATCATATCATCCACATAAAGAAGAATCATAATGGACAACGATGCCTTCACCTTAACAAAGAGACTAGGATCTGAATTTGAAGGATGAAAGCCACAAAATTTAAAATACCGAGCAATCTTTCCATACCAAGCTCGAGGGGCTTGCTCGAGGCCGTAAAACTCCTTCTTAAGTCAACATACATATTTGGGAAGCTTCTCTGACACAAACCCTGTGGCTGCTCCATGTAAATATCACGATCTAGTTGGCCACGAAGCAAAAGCATTCTTCACATCAAATTGCCATAGAGTCCAACCTTGCTTGCAGCCAAGGAAATAATAGTGCGAACCGCAACCATTTTCGCAACAGGACTGAAAGTGTCCTCGTAATCCAGACAATACTGTTGAGAAAAACCACGAGCAACTAAGCGAGCTTTGTGTCTTGGAATGCTTCCATCTGTTGTCTTCTTTAACTTGTAAACCCATTAACATGTAATCACATCAACATCATTTGTTTGGGTCTCCCAAGTAGAATTCTTCATCAAAGCTGCAATTTCATCTCTCATTGCATTTTCCCACTCAGACTTCCGTGAGCCTCAAGATAAGATGTGGGTTCATTTTCAAGTGTCTTCCATCATAAAGTACGCAACCACATTGCCTTGGTTTAGCTGGACTTCATTATCATTTAAATGGCTGGGCAGCTTTCGTTGCCTTGATGTCCTTCTTGGTGTGACTTCACCTTGTGGTGGATCATTTTGAGAGTTGGACTCCAAACTCCCCCTTTCACTGGAATCTGCTTTAGTAGGAGGTGAATCTGTTCATTTTCACACTGAATTCAAAAACTTCAAGTGCTGGAACAACAAGTTTTTTTAGAGAAAAACTTGAACATAAAACAAGTTTATTTTTTCATTCATCATATTAATACAAAAACCAGCTCATATAGCTGATACAAATAAGTTGAATGTTGTTTTACAACTCATTGTCCTCACAAATACACTAACACCATGCTATCAACAGAGGCATGGTTATAGGGTCTGTTTTTTACCAAAAAGCTGCTAACAAGTCTCTTCAAAAATATTTTCTTAAAGTCTTCTAAAAGAATGTCAATGACCAACACTCCTCCTTGATATTCTTCTTGAAGACTTCAAGCTTTGATCTTAAAAATTAAAACTTAGCTCTTGGAAGAGCTTTGATAAGTATATCTGCAATCTGTTCCTCTGAGCAACAATGCTGGAGCTTGATTTCTTCAGCCTTTTCAGCCTCCCTAATTGCATGAAACTTGACTTGAATATGCTTTGTTCTTCCATGTTGAACCGAGTTCTTTGCAATGGCAATGGCAGACTTATTGTCCACCGAAATTACTGTTGGATTAGCTTAAACAAAACCAAGATTAGTTAACACTTTTCTAAACCAAATGACTTGATTTCCAGCATTTGCAGCTGAGATATACTCAGCTTCAACAGATGACTGAGCAACAACTTTTTACTTCTTTGAATTCCAAGAGAATGCCCCACTTCTAAAAGAAAACACATAACCAGAAATGCTTTTAGAATCATCAACACTTCCAGCATACCCCTGCAATTCATCACTTTCACACTTGCTAAACCAGAGACCAAGATCAGTAGTGTCTGCAATATATCTCAATACTCTTTTAGCAATACCAAGATGAATTTTGCTTGGACTTTCCATGAACCTCGAAAGTAAACTTGCTGCAAACATGATGTCTGGTCTGGTTGTAGCTAGATATAACAAGCTTCCCACAATGCTTCTAAAGACTGAGGCATTTACTTCTTGATGTCTGTTATTTTCTTAAAGTCTTCTAGAAGAATGTCAATGACCAACAGAATCAAGATTAGAGTCAGTGAGAAGCACAAATTCAGAATTTTCTTCATGAACAAAGCTTGGATAAAAAGTTGAGACTTCTTCAAAAATAACATCACGAGAAGTAACAATCTTCTTGGAGACAGGAGCCATACATCTCCATCCCTTCCGGCGAGCATCATAACCAACAAACAAACATTTTCTTGCTTTGGGGTCAAGCTTAGCTCGGCTATGTTTAGGTATATGAACATAGCAAAGAGAGCCAAAAATTCTAAAATAACTCACATCAGACTTGGTATTGAACAACAACTCAAAAGGAGATTTTGATGTACCTGGCCATAGAGGCAATCGATTGATCATATGACAAGCACATTGCATAGCATCTGTCTATAGCTCTCGAGGGAGCTTTTCATCATGCAGCCAAGATAAAGTGATTGCCGCAAGATGTGCCAACTTTTGCTCAGCAACCCCATTCTGTTGCGGGTTATTTGGACACATAAATTGACGTTGGATGCCATGCCCTTCATAAAATCTTGAAAGTTCATGAGATAGAAATTCTCCCCCATTATCCGTTCGCAGACACTTTATGACTGAGCTGAACTCTTTTTCCACCATCTTAAACCGTGTGAAGTGAGTGAGACCTTCACTCTTGTTTTCCAAAAAAATATACCCGGCTATACCGAGAGAAATCATCCACAACAACCATCATATAGCGAAGGACACTGTAACTTGGAGTGTTGGTTGGTCCCATGAGATCAGAATGAATAAGCTGAAACATTGAAGATGCACGATTCATAGATTTCTGGAATGGAACACTGTGGGATTTGCCATATTGACAACCAACACATACTCCGCCTGAACGTTCTGATTTAAAGAGAGGAACACCCTTGAGCAATCTATTTGTTGATATTTGCTGCAATAATTGATAACCAACATGCCTAAGTCGAGCATGTCAAAGAGAGACACTAGTATTTTGACTTGTCTCTTCAACATAAGCTTCACTGGCAGACAAGACATACAGAGAATTTTTCTTTCTCCCAATGAAAAAAAATCAACATCAATACACCTTAGATTCTCAAGGATCCATACCTTATCTGGACCGAACAGAACATACTCTCCAAAGTTGGTGATTTGAGAGACTGAAGCAAGATTCTTCTTCAAACTTGGTACTTGATACACATCTTCAAGAGTAAGACCTTCATCAGCATCAATACACCTTAGACATACCGAGAATTTTTCTTTCTCCCAATGAAAAAAACATTGGCATCAATACACCTTAGATTCTTAAGGATCCATACTTGATCTGGCCCGAGCATAACATACTCTCCAGAGTCAGTGATTTGAGAGACTGAAGCAAGATTCTTCTTCAAACCTATAACATCTTCCAGAGTAAGACCTTCACCATTCGAAGTTCCAGTGTTGGCATTGAATTGTCCTTCTTTCATTACTGAGTGTAGTGAATTGTCAGCAGTCACAATCACTCGATTTCTTACATGAGGACGAACATTAGAGAGTAATGTAGCGTCTCCGCCGGCATGGTGTATACATCCTGAATCAACAATCCACTCCTTTTCATAATCAATGCAACTAGTAGTACTCGCACTTGGGTCATTTTGATGCATAGTAGAAGCAATATTATCAGATTGATCAATTACCTCAATAGACAGACATTTGTCCCAATTCGGTTCATCGACTTCTTTCTCTTCATGTACTATATTGACATTTGATTATGTAAGCTTAACTCGACAATTTGGCGTAATGTGTCCAGATTTGCCGTACATTTTACACATTATCTTCACACGACAATTCGCCTTATTGTGTCCCACCTTTCCACACCAATAACATGTTAGTTTGGAAGTGTCCGACTGCCCCCCCTCAGATTTCTGCTGCTTATCGCCACTTGACCAGTGTTTGTGGGCATTCTTTGACTTGTCTTGATAAAAAGTGCATCTTCAACATTAGAAGGAGGCTTGCTAGACATCTGTTTAACCAAAGCTTCATGGTTAGATAACAATTTCTCCGATAGAAGGTTGGTTCGTCCACCCTTGAATAGACGAGATGAATGACATGAATTCTTTCCTCAGACCACGCATCAAATAGCGTCATAACCTTGCCTCACTGATTGGTTCTTCACTGTCCAATTCTGAAATTTTTGTGCACACATTCTTGACCTTAAAAGAAAATAATCAGAAATTGGCATATTACCTTGAGTTAAAGAAGCAAGCTAATTTTCAAGGTATTGTAGTCGCTCTGTATTTTTCCGGGTGAACAATCTTTCAAGAGTACCCCAAATTTCCTTCGGCGAATCCTACTCACGAACACGATCAATATATTCCTTACTGATCAAAGTTCTGAGAGCAAACAAGGCCTTCCCACACTTTATCTTCCATTTTCGTCTTGCATCAGCAAGCTGCGGAGTATCATCAGGAAGTGTCTCATTGCCCGTAACAAGATCCCACAAATCTTGTCCTTGAAGATAAGCCTCCATGCACAATCGCCTATATTGATAATTGGTGCCAACAAGCTTCTCAATAGTCATCTAAGAAGCAACACTAACTCCATTCATCTTGAAAAACTGAGAGAAAAATGTTGCGCACAACTCAACAAAATTCACTAGGCAATTTTAAGAACACGTAGTGAGCAACCAAAGCTCTGATACCATGAAACAAAATCAAATAGAACAAAGAAATAATGTGTTTATTACTCAATGAAAACAGAAACAGTTTTTGGAGGTAAAGAACTCAAAACAACTCATTGATCAAGTTGAGATTACATACTCTGATTTATAATTAAAATAACTAAACTGACTTCCTAACATCTCTCAACTAACTAAGATTGAGATAACTTATCTCCTATTTTTACTCAACTGACAAAGGCCAAATCAACTACTAACAGCTGAAAAAATCAAATAAAATTATTGAAAAATAACACAAAGTTGACTAACTCAAATGCCAGGAGGTGGCCACGAAAAACCAAATAAAAAAAATATTCACAATAATTTATATGAAATTATCATTATATCTACATTTTTGTATGAAAAAATAATATTATTATCTTATTCATGCAGTCATGAATTAATTAGATTTATATATAATTGGACTTTGGAAACCATTTACACAAGAAAAACATATTTACAATATGGGCAAATATATTAGGGATAAGAATTTTTTATCTTAGATATTATTAATATTCTGATTAAAAATTAGAAATTGAGAGGATAAGAATTTTTTATCTTAGATATTATTAATATTCCGATTAAAAATTAGAAATTGAGAAATTAGGATTTCATTACCAGTGTTTCTTTAGTTATTATGAATATTTTTTATTAGTTGCATTTTTATTATAAAAATTTAATTCTAATTAGAATGATTCTTTACTTACTTGCTAATATATTCGAAAAAAAATGCCTTTTTAGATTTTTTTAAAAAAATACTATCACTCTTATTCAAAAAAGACTATTAACACATAATTACCTAGATTACTAAATTTTATTTTTAAATGAAGATAAGCCTAATAGCAAAAAAAAAAAAAAAAAACTCTTTGCAATTTTATCATAAATTTTTCAATTTTGGAAAATTTGTATACTAACTTTCTTTTTTTACTCTATCACCAATTTAAATTTCAGACAAAATTAAAAGTAAATGCTTTACTATAATTTTTTTTGTAAAACAATAAAAGACAGAGATATGTTATGTAGAAAATTTAATGAAATAAAATATGTCAAGTCAACAAAAAGGGGTCATAACTTTTGTAAATATACATATATTCCTTTTTTAAAGAAATTTAAAAAGACCCAGACACCATTTCTTTTTCATTTTATCATAATTTGACAAATTTGATTCTATTTACCTTTTAATATATTTACATGGCACATCTTTTTCTATGACATATGTTATTAATAACTTTGGATTTAATGTTATCTAAAATTTGGATTGATGATAAAATTACAATTATTAGAAAATTGATGCATAAGGTTTTTAAAATAAAAACGTCGTGATAAAATTTAAAAAAAAAATCAAAATATTTATATTGTTGATTTTGGAAATTTTGTGTCGATAATTTTATCTTTAATTTATATGTTTTTTAAAATTACCCTTCATTAGATTGTCGATTTTAATGATGAAAATTATTAATATGAATTATTTAAAGACATAGTAATAAAAGAACAATATTGTAGAATTATGTAAGAGAATTTTACAAATAAATTAAAAATAGCCTATAATATATTTAGATTTGTAATTTATTTTGTTTCAAGAAAATAATATGAGTTGAATTTAAAATCACTCATGGAAATTGAACTAACCAATTATTATCAAGGTAACCATAAACCAATGTGTTCTAGCCTTTGAGCTGGATGTCTTACCATATTCTGTTGCCTACTAGCAATTAGATTGTCCCAGTTGAACCTCGTTACTTTGGGGTAGACGCTTACCAAATTCTGTTGCCTTAGCAACATACGACTGGCCGGTTGAACCTCGGTGGGTTTTTTTTTTTTTTTTAAAAAAAAACGACTGGCCGATATTTTGTCTTATTAGCACTCCTATTCTAAACAGAGGTTCAAAGAGGGAAGATCTCATGTACTTTGAGTAGCATCATATGATTCACTTAAATTTTTATGCATAATAAAGTCAAAATATTTTAAAATACATAATTGCAAAATAATATGTGATATTTTTTAAAAAAATTATTCATTTTATAAATTTTTTATATTAAATTATTTCATAATACTTAATTGATTCATGTTTATTAATTATTCACTTATTAAAAAATATTTATATTTATTAATATTAAATACTTTTAATGATAATGTTTGCATGTATATGTATATATATATATATAAGATTTTTATAGAAAAATTAATTTTTATTTATTTAACTTTTTAAAAAGGAAAAAACCTTTTTAATTTGTTGTAAAGTTTTAATTATGTAATTTTACTAATATAAAATATCAAATAAAATTTACGCATAGTGTGAGTTATTGTTTTGTATATGGGTAATAGACAAAAAAAAAATTATTTTTTTACTCGACACATCATTTTAAAACAACTATCACTAATCTATTTTTTAAAAAAATTTTTTAATTTAATTGTCCAATTTAATCCCATTATTTTCAGCTGGACAATATTGACTGTCCAGTTGAATCTCATTGTTTTATTTAAAAAATTATTTTTTATTTTTTTTTTATATATGACTGTCTGATGTTTTGTCTTATTGGAACCCTTATTCTAAACAATTGAAAGAGGGAATCAAGAGCAGATCTGATGTCTGTGAGTAGCATCATATGATTCGCTTAAATTGTTATGCATAATAAAAGTATTTTAAAATTTATAATTACAAAATAATATGTGAGCTTTTTTAAAAAATATTTATTTTATAAATTTTTATATTAAATTATTTTATAATATTTAATTGATTCATATTTATTAATTAATCACTTTTAATAAAATATTAATATTTATTAATATTAAATAATTTAAATGATAATGTTTCTGTGTACATATATATATATATATTATATTTTTATAGAAAAATTAATTTTTATTCATTCAACTTTTTAAAAAGAAAAAATCCTTTAATTTGTGGAAAAGTTATAATTATTGAATTTTTTGATAAATAATTATTTAATTTTTACTAATACAAAAATATCAAATAAAATTCACAGCATCGTACGAGTTATTGTTATAATAGTCTAAATAAAAAGAAAGTTTATTTTTTTCACTTGACACATCATCTTTAAACAATTATTACTATTTCATTTCATTTTTTAAAAAACAAAATTTTACCTTTAGATATGCTCACAATGTGGACATGATATACATTTTTTTTTCTTCATGTTGATATGCAATCATTGTGAAATCATTTTTTTTATATACACATCACTCAATTGAAATTTTCTAGTTATTAGCTATCTCATTTAAATAGATCTCACCAATAAAATCTCTCACTTGCCATCATGGATACTTCAAAAAATAAAAATAAAGAGACCACCTAATAATTTTATGAGCCCATTAAAATAAGTTCTATTTTATTATTTACACAAACAAGATGCAGGTATAAATACTATTTTATATTTTTATATTATTTTATTTAAAAATTTTAAATTAATTTCATATATATGACTAAATTTATGATATTATAAATTTTCATTAATTTATAAAATATAATTTTATTAATTGATGTTGACTATATAGAATTATTTTATAGATTTGATTCTATTTATAAATATTTAAAAATAATAATTGATAAACATATCTTTTAAAATTTTTTAAAATGTATAGTTGTAATAGAAGTATTATGTCAACAAATATTTATGTGGGGAAATATGATATAAATTATTAATTATTTAAATAATTAAAACTTTTTACTATATTTATCAAAGAAGTCGAATATACCATCAACAAATTTTTACTCTAAAATATAACAAAATTATCATTAAAAATAATTAATATCAATAAATATAAATACTTAATTGAAAAGTAATTAATTAACAAACATGAATTAATTTAATATTTAAAATTTGATTTAACGCAAAATGCATAAAGAAAGATTTGTTAAAATTGAAGAGAGAGTGACATGTCAACCCACAGTTAGAAATTTTAGCCATAATTGTTTTACTATAATTAATTTTATAAACATTTAAGATTTTTAGGCTTAATAATGACAAAAGAAAAAGCACAAATTTTAATAGTTTTTGCTTTTTTTTTTTTCACAAAGTTTCACATTTGACAATCGTTTATGTACTTTGTTTTTTTTTTTTTTTTAAAATTTTGCAGTTCCGTCACCGATATAAATTTTAGGCAAAATCTATTTCAAATTGTTTAAGTAGCAAGTTATAAAATGAAACACACTATGTAGAAATATTAGTTGAATAGAAATTTCATAAACAAATGAAGATATATAATGTGTTTTTAATTTAATATGTTCAAAATTATTCTTAGAAAGAAATGATACAGTTTTAAGAAGAATATAACATTTTTCGGTGATTAAATATACTTTATTCAATTCAATTTTATATATGATGTACCTTTTATTAAGGCCTATATATCATGTTTAATAATTTAATTTTTATTTTGATTAAGATTGTGGTTTAGATTTATATAATTGCCACAACTACAAGTTTATGATAAAATTGCAAAAATGATTAAAAAAAAATTTTCTTTTTTCTCATTCGGCTAATTTTTAAAAACAATTTTTTTTTCTTATTCAATTTACTAAGTTGGAGTCTTTAGAAAATATTATAAACAAAACAAAATTAGTTAAGTACTGCCTTTTCATTATATTCCATATCTTCTTCACTCACATTATGTTTTCCTGTCACTTTTTAAAAGTCATAAATAATTACCAAAAACTAAAAAACTCGACAATGTCTTGGTGAATATCTTATTTGAAGATGTCTATAAAAAAAAAAAACAGAAAAAATTTTAATTAGCGATGAATAATTCTACTAGAAATGAAGTCGACCGTGAATCGGGTTGATTTCTTCTTTTGCGGAGAGTGATATCGTATTTCTGTATGAAACAAATTACGGTTATAGATATTTCATCTTTACAATCTAAATTGTGTAGTTTAATTTGATTCACGATTATTGCATTTTAATAAAAAAAATTCATAATTAATATGAATTAGATGTTTCTATTCGAGTAAAATCATTTTTCATTAGAGTTTGCAATTGAATTGATTCCACCGCCAACCAAGCTACTCATTTCTAATAACACTAGTAGGAACAACCTTGAAGACATTAGATGACAAAACAAGTTTATGACAGAACGAGTTTATGTCAAAGTCTTTAAAATAGGATTTAAAATAAGACTGAAGATGGAATTGGTTAACTAATTGATTGGTTTGGTTAATTCGACCAATTTGATGAGTCTATTATAATTTTTTATTTTTTTAAAAATATATAAATTATACTTAAAATATTTAAAAAGTTAAAAAAATATATAATATGATAAAATAATAACATCTATTTTTTAAAAAATAAATTTTAAGTAAAATAGTGTAATTTTTTGAAATTTTTAAATTTTTTCACAAAATGACATAAATTTATGTTGAATCGATTTGATACGATTTTTGATTTCGACCGATGTTTTCAATTTTGAATGATTTTTTTTCTATTTTTTTGAGTGATTTATTTTTAACACTAAATCAAACTGAATTGAATCACAAACTAGTTTCCAATTTTATCACTTACCAATTCAAATTTAAAATTATTGGTTTATGTAGCTGGTCTTCCCCTAATGCCAAAACATGTCATGAAATAAGGATTAAATATGGTTCTTAGAGTTTTTTGAACCGAACTAAAAATCGGACTGAAATAAGTATTGGGCCAAAAATATAGAAGAAAGATCGAGATCAGACCAGCTTAGAACCGAACCGATATTAATTTAAAATCAATTATGGTTCTCTTTTAAGAATGTGCCAAGAACCGGACCGAAACCGAAGAATCTATATATATATAATTTTAGAATTATATATTAATTTAATATATGTATATGTTATGTATTTAAATAAAATATAGAAATTAAATATTATAAATATATTATATTTTTATACACTTGAATATTGCTTAATATAATTCTTTTATAATTACAAAGTTATATTTTTATTAATCTTATGCATTCAAAATAAATAATTTTATGTTATAATATATTTTGTAATATTTAAAAGGATAGTTTACATGAATAAAATGGATGAACATAATTATAATTATGAAATCAAAAAAATTAAGACCAAATCGTAACTGAACCGAAAAAATAATTAAATAGCACTAAAAAACCAGATCAGAACTGAACTGATTTTCAGTTCAATCTAGTTCCTATCCATCATCCTATTTAGTCCGATTCCGATTTTTCAATTTTTGAAGGACTAATCCTTCAGTTTGGAAACCTTGAACCGGGACTGAAACCGAGCACCCTACATAAAACAAGTGTTGTGGAATAAGGGTAATATTTCACCCACCAAATTCACCTAATAAATTTATAGGCGAATAGAGAGTGAAAGATTATACTGTAAAACCACACTATAGTTGATTCCCAGGAAAAATTGGAGGGGTCACAAGTGGTCCCACTTAAAACCCAATCTCCTTAGACAGAATCACCCTAATAGTAATTTAACAGCACAATATATCACTACAACTATACCCTACAAAATAGCTATTGAAAATAAAGACAAAATAAAAACACCAGAACTTAACGAGGTTCGACTAATTATGCCTACGTCCTCGGACACTACCAAAATTATATTTCACTAAGAAAAAGACTACAAAGTGAAATATTACAAAATAAGAAGAAATCTTAAAAATTGTCTAAAAGATGAGTAGACAATTTTTGAAATTATTAAACAAAATGAAGTAAGGCTCTATTTATAACAAAACAATCTTTCATCCTTTTAGTCTATTTTCGATGTGGGATATGACTCTATTTATAACAAAAAGAACTCTCTTTTCTTTGTTATTTTACCGTGGATATCAAATGAGCTACCAAAATCAACA